>WNWK01019958.1:0-36768 GCA_009830355.1 Cherax destructor | reverse complement strand
ATCGACAGGTTTGGGTTTGAAAAATATTTTTCGTTGGATAATTTAACATGGATTGCTATTATTATGAAAAACCCCTTTTTTAAATAAAAAAAAAAAGGAATAGAATGTTTTTTTGTCCGTTTAAATGTCCTGTTTTTGGGGTACTGGAATGTTCTACCCAGGTACTCAAAGTATCTCTTCCTAAATATTGTTTTTACTATTCTTCCAGTGTCGGTTAATATGCCTTAATTGGGAATCTTCTCCCCCTTTTTCCCGATATTTCTATGGTCTAAATATCTAATTTCTACAATCCCCTTTAACCTCCCCTTTAAAAGTTACCTTGTAATCTTGTGTGACTGTCATAGTGTGGTACACTAACAGCTAAACGTGTTATATAACCATCCACAACTGACGGGGTTTAAAAAGTTTTGGTGCGTAGACACTGGTCGAGCGTCACCAATCCATCAACCAACCTGGCATGATGAACAATCCTGTGATTTTGTATAGCATTGTTGTTTAAAATTGTGTTCAATGGACTCTACTAAATAGCCATCGATTTTGTATAACCCATAATTTGAGTTATATTCTGTATTCCTTTCATGTTTCAAGAGGGAACTGTTTGGTTCTGGGCAAACCAGCCCCCGGTGGGTGATTACAGGAACTAACGTAGTTAAAGATAGCATTGACCCCTGCCCTGTCCTGACTGAGATTTATGTTGGGCTTTTCTTTTCCCAGAAGTTTACCTGTTTGATCAATATATGAGAGATGACACTGAGTACATGGGCCCTTTTGTAAACGCACCAACTTTGTTGGAGGGTGTTGGGGGGTGTGTTGGAGGGTGTGTTGGAGGGTGTTTTGGGAGGGTGTGTTGGGGGGTGTGGGTGGATGTGTTTTTAATCAGTCTTTTTTTCACAGTCCCAGTTTTTTTAAAAGCGGGTTTATACTGATTTTTGTTAATGCCCCCACACAGGAAAAACCAGGTTCTCATTGTATGGTAAAACTATTTTTTCCTGGTCATAACTTCCTTAGGTTCAGTCGTGTAGAAAGTCTTTTTTGCTGACATTACTTTTTTCTCAACAACATCCCTGGGATGCCTCATTTTTTGTGGCTATGTTGAATATTTTGTTGATCTCGTCCTCTAGGTACTCTGGACTGCAGCTGTGCAAGACTCTCAAGAACATTGTGAGCAACACACTACTGTTTACCCTGGTGTCGTGGTTGAATAGTAGTGAATGATGACGACACATTGGTGGACTTCCTATAAACTGGAATTTGAATTTTATATGAATGAATTTTCTATGGATTAAAACATCTAGGAACGGCAAAGTGTTATTTATTTCATGTTCTGTAGTGAACTTAATGGAAGGTACAAAACCATTGAGTCTGGAACTCATCAATGTTTGGGTCATTGGGTCACAGGCAAAGAAACATCTACGTATCTGAACCAACTAGCTTTATCTGGGAGAATGTCTTTTAAAAAATCTGGTCTCATAGAGTTCCATATACAGGTTGCTGAGTAATGGGCTAAGGGGGTTTTAATTTCCATGCACTGTTTTTTTAGCATAGTATTTTTCAAACACGAATTTGCAATCAGTAAAACAAAGTTTTATCAATTCAATTATTATTTTCTTTGGGGGAGCATTAGCGATCACCCGTGGCCTGATCGCAAAATTTGCTTCACGCCTCTTGAAGAGGGGGGGGCCCCTGAACAGTGTCTATTAAAGTCAGGCAAGACATCCCCCAGATAGTGAAAAAGAATTTTCTTTTTGGGGTATGATCTATCTTTGATTTTATGGGGGGGAAGACTAGGATGGCTTATATCAGAGCATTGTCTAAAGAATACCATGAAAATAACACACAACCCGCACATATAAAAAAGGAGCTTAGACGACGTTTCGGTCCGGGGGGTCCTTTTTTTTATTAATACCATGAAACGTTTCTTCATGAAGAAGAAGAATGGAGGTGAAGGACGCAAGAGACGAAAGTTGGAGGCGGGGGAAGCCAAGAGGGCGAGCAAGTTCTTTTATGCCCTTCTTTGAAAAGCCCGGAACAAGTTGCTTGACAAGTTCCATGGGGTCGCCTGCACCTGCTGCAAGTTTGTTGAACCCAAGGTGGATCAAGTATCAATGCATCACAAGCCGAAGAGGAAATCAAGTCAGATAAATTCGAGAATAATGAGATTAAAAGTGAGGCGCAGAGAGAACGGGGCAGACAGGAGGGGAAGACAGTGGTGGTGGTGGTGGTGGTGGTGGTGGTGGTGGTGTGTTGAGTTTATTGACGAGATGTTCCTCGACGAGACTGAACCTAATGACACTGAACTTATGAAGTGGACGGGTGGAAGGTCCTCGAACGTCATACCAGAAGTGAATGAACAACATGACATTGCCTTTGACTTCTGGTTCGACAAGGATATTGGAAAAGAAATTTTGTCTGATGTGTTGAGAACAGAAATAACAAAGCTGGGTTGAACTATTTCCAGAACAGTGGGGGGCCTTTCCTCCCAACAAATAACCTCTCAATGAACAAAATTTTGTTCTAAAAAATTTTGTGGGAGGAAGTATGCTCATGGCTGGTCTATTTCCTTTCTAAAAGTCTGCATTTTGTATCTATTGTCTCCTCTATTCCTGGTCAGACCATCAACCCATTGGAGCAGGAAAGTGGATTCGACCTGTGGAAAGACCGAAAGGATTGGTTCATGAAAATCCTGAGAATCATCGGGAGCTTCACAAAAGGAAAGAAACAATGAAATTTAACTGAAAACAGAGGAGTTATTGACGCGAACTTCAGTTCACTGCATAAAGCTCCTTGCGACTCAGAACCTGGCTTTGCGAGGAGACATGGAGTCACTTCAACGGGGAAAATTTTCCGGGTTTACTGAAAATACTGGCCATGTTTGACCTAGTCATGAAAGAACCCCTCACCATGTGCAAAGTTATCCGGATCTACGTTTCATTTTTTACCGGGTGTTCAGAACGAATTCATCCACATGATGACATCAACTGCGCCAGAGTTAACTGAGAAGCAGTCGTAAAGCCAAGTACGTGGTCTCATGGTCGACTCGATCCTCATCAGACACACCGTGAGCAGTTGTCGAAGTAGGAGGTACGTGGAAGAGGATTTTGAAAGGAAAATAGTCCTTGTCGAGAGTCCATCCACGTTTTATCCAGATAAGCCAGAAGGATGCTGAGAGTTTAGTTGAAGATATATTTTAAAACGGAGAGGACGAAATGGAGCCAAATTGTCGGTGGTCACAGTGCTATGACAACGCTGTGATGGCTGGACACAAAAATGGTATTCATCAAAAAAAAGGGGAGAAAAAACTGGGGGTGTTTTTTAAATGCGAAATCACTCACTCAAGTGGAACCATTGAAGGTCTCGACGTGTTTTTCTCTCGTTAACACAGCGCTGGGAGAAACCAAACAAAGCCGTGCCTGTGGTGCCGGGGTTTAAATCGGAGTCCCAAACCAGGGGGGTGCAAGGACAGAAGCAGTGAAGTCATCAATGTACCTTTTAGGAGAAACTTCAAGTTTCCAGACCATGACAGACATTGAAAACAAGACCAGTAAACAAGAAGTGACGCAAGGCAGCTGTATATCCGCATGAGTTCGATTTTTAACTTTGCTGGGATTTGGGAAAAAAGTACTCATTCGTAGTGATCATATTCAAAGGAGGATGGGGTCCTCCTGACTTTGATAGCCCCGACTTTGATACCCTCCGAGATCATTTTGATGATGGTGTTTGGGCATGAGTCACTCGAAGAAAGACTCGGCCCGTCAAGAAAGAAATATTAAATTGAGAAGCGTCGAGACAAAAGAAACGAATAGCTGATGAGAACTGGGGGACGGGCTTAACAACAAAGGAGGAAATGGAAAAAGCATGAAGAGAACACTGACCGTCTTCACGAGAAATGAAAGAAAGATTCACTCGTTTCATGATGCCAAGTTTGGGTTCCTTTCGATGTCGAGGGACTGTGTTTGGGGGACTGATAGTAACCGCCTACAAAAATGAGAAAATTTGGGCGAATTTCACAACTCTGATGTTGATGGACAGCAGCATATGATCGCAGAATGTTGCAACAAGTCGGGCCAACATGAAAGTCTGAATATAGAAAAAGAAGAAACTGAAAAAAGAACTGAATTTGAGCACATCATAAACATCAGTGAGAGCAAGGAAGGTGCAGTTGTAATTTTCATGTAGTGTCATAATTTGTTAATTAAAATATAAACGACCTTGACATGTATTTTTGAGCTGATTTTATGGTAAAGTTATCAAAAAGATGGGGTGTCAGATGCCATCACCTATGGCAAGCAATTTCAGTGCATGGCAAAGCTTTATTTTCCGAAGATATGCCCTGCTTTCGGCAGCTAAGTCGTTTAACTTGTCTAATTGTTGATCTCCTATGGATTCCAGTTGAGTTATTGTTAGATGACTGCCAACGACGTCTTTCAGGTGGCAGACTGCTTTGGTTCTCCCAGCGTTGGTGAGGATGCCCACTTGCCCTACCTGGAGATACCTGGAGAGGTTTCGGGGTCAGCCCCCCCGCGGCTCGGTCTGAGACCAGGCCTCGTGGTGGATCAGGGTCTGATCAACCAGGCTGTTACTGCTGGCCGCACGCAACCCAACGTACGAACCACAGCCCGGCTGTCAGTACTGGCTTTAGGTGCCTGTCCAGTGCCTTCTTGAAGATAGCCGGGGGTCTCTTGGTAACCCCCTTATGTATGCGGGGAGGCAGCTGAACAGTCTTGGACTCAGGACACTTATTGTGTTGTTTCTCAGTGTACTGTGGCGCCTCTGCTTTTCATTGGGAAAATGTTGCATCTCCTGCCGAGTCTTTTGTTTTCGTAGGGAGTGATTTCCATGAGCAAGTTTGGTATTAATCCCTCTAGGGTTTTCCAATGTATATTATCATGTATCTCTCTCGCCTCGTTCCAGGAAATACAGATCAAGGACCTTCAACCGTTCCCAGTAATTTAGGTGCCTTATCGTACTTATGTGTGCTGTGAAAGTTCTTTGTACTCTCTCCAGGTCAGAAATTCGCCTGCCTTGAAGGCAGTATTCCACCCAAAGAGAGAACAAGCGATTTGAAGAGGATCATCATGGGTTTGGGCGTCCCTAGTTTTGAAGGTTCTCATTATCCATCCTATCATTTTTTTTAGCAGATGCGGTATATACATTTTTGTGGTCTTTGAAGTGAGATTCTCTGACATTATCACTCCCAGGTCCTTCACATTACTTTTTCGCTCTATTGTATGGTTAGAATTTGTTGAATACCCTGATACAGTTTTAATTTCCTTAAGTTTTCCATATCTGAGTAGTTAAAATTTTCTCTTCATTGAACTTCATATTTGAGTGGCCCATTTGAAGATTTGGTTGATGTCCGCTTGGAGTCTTGGTGTCTTCGATGGAGGTCACTGCCATGGCAATTCGGGTGTCATCTGAAAAGGAAGACACGGAGCTATGGCTTCATCTTTGTTTATGTCAGATAAGAAGATGAGGAACGGATGGGAGAGAGTACTGTGCCTTATACCTTTACCTTGATATACCTTTGAAGAGTTTTGAGAGTTTCAATAGCCTGGCCAGGCCAGGCTCGTCTGGCGTTTTCCTGATCAACCAGACTGTTGCTGCTGGAGGCCCGCTGCCCCACATATCCATCACAACCTGGTTGATCTGGCACCTGGTGAAGATATTTGTCCAGTTTCCTCTTGAAGGTTTCTATATTTGTTCCAGCCGTGTTTCTGATATCTTCTGGTAAGATGTTGAATAGTCTGGGACCCCGGATGTGATACAGTGCTCCCTTATTGTCCCTACCGCACCCCTGCTCCTCACTGGGTTTATTTTACACTCCCATATCTCTCACTACAGTATGTTGTTATGGCAGTGTGCAGATTTGGGACCAGACCCTCGAGTACTTTTCAGGTATATATTATCTGCATCTCTCTCTCCTCCGCTTCATTAAGTACATGTTCAAGACTTGAAGGCGTTCAGTACATTAGGTGCTTTATGACTCAGTGTGAGCCGTAAACGATCTCTGTATTTGTTCCAGCTCTGATATCTCTCCTGCATTGAACGGGGGCCCTCAGCACTGAGCAATATTCTAAGTGAGGGGGCACTAGCGATTTGAAGAGTGTCACCATTGGCATTATTTCCCTTGTTTAGAAAGTTCTCAATACCCACCCCGTCATCTTCCTGGCTGTTGTCATCTTTGTCTTGTTATGGTCTTTAAAAGAAAAGTCATCTGACATAATTATTCCCAGGTCCTTTTCGTTCTATTTGGTGACCCTCTTGAGTTTTGTATATAGTGTTCTTTGAGTTCTTCAATCTTTCCATACCTAAGCAGCTGAAACTTATCACCATTGAACGTCATGTTGTTCTCCACTGCCCACTGGAAGACCCTGCTTATGTCCTCCTGTAATTTTTCAGTGTCTTTTACCGTAGTGACTTTCATGCTTATTTTAGTGTCATCTGCAAATGATGATACAAAAGTGTGACAGGTGCTTTTTTCTATGTCTTCTATGAGGATGAGAAACAGAAGAGATGACAGGGCAGTGCCCTGGAGCACTGAGCTTTTGACCTCGCTTATGCTGGATCTTGCTCTGTTCACTACTACTTGTGTTCTGTATGTTAAGAACCCGAAAATCCATCTGCCTACTTTCCCGAATGCCTATGGCCCTCATTTTGTGCGCTATCACTCCATGATCGAATTTGTCAAACGTCTTTGCAAAATCTGTGTAAATCAATCTGCGTTTTGGTCGTCTTCAACGCCTGTAATTCTGTCATAATGGTTCAGCAGCTGTGACAGACATGATCGTCCTGTTCTAAAACCATGCTGTTTCGGGTTATGCTGGTTGTGCTGGTCCATGAACTTTGTAATCTGCCGTCTCATCACTCTTTCGAAGATTTTTATGATGTGAGGGTTAGGGCTACTGGTCTGTAATTTTTAGCTAGTGCTATACTACCTCCTTATACACTCTTTAAGGCCTCCGGTATTTCACCTATATCTAAGCTCTTTCTAAAGAATACTGAGTGCTCGTGCTAGTGATACTTTTCACTTATTTATAAATAGAACATTCCATGAATCTGGTCCAGGTGCTGGGTGAGTGGACATGTTGTCCATTTCTTTTCGAAATCCATGGGGTTTGTACTAATGTCAGTTGTTGGTCTGCGGGGCTTTTGCTGGGTGAAAAAAATTTCTGCATTTTCTACCTTGCTGTCATTTAGTGGGTTGCTGAACACCGACTCACTATACTGTTCTTTTAGGATTTCACTCATTTCCTGTTCATCGTCAGTATACGAGCCTCCCTCAATAATGGTCCAATTCTACAGGTAGTTCTTAGCTTGATTTTGCATAGGAATAGAAATATTTTGGGGTTCTTGTAATATCCTGTAAGGCTCTTTGTTCCCTTTGTACTTCTTCTGTTAGGTATGACATCCTAAGTTTTTGCTCTAATTCATTGATCTCTCGGCATCATATTTGTGTTTTTTTAGCAATTCAGAAACCCCTTTTTCTTCTTCTGTACCATCCCCACGCCTTCTATATCTGATCTTCTTCTGGGTTCCTCAGCGGTACGTGCTTCATACATACCTTGTATGCTTCTGTATTCATCTTCTCTAGGCACTGGTGGGGCTTTAGGGCGCTCATGTCTGATTCCCAGGATATGTCTGATAGCTCTTGGTTTATTTTTTCCAAGTCATTTCTATGGTTGTTAAAATAAAACTTACTGAACATCCTGTCTCTAACATTAGTGATGCAGTTCCCTAATCCTGGGTTAATACTGTTTGAACTTCTATGATGTGATCAGAGTATATTATTTTTGTAACTGTTATGTCTCTGATTAGTTCCTCGTTGTTTGTGAATATCAAATCCAGGGTATTTTCATTTCAAGCGGATCAATTATCTTTAGTTCAGTGAGTACTTTTCACAAAGCCTCATTAGTTCCCTGGTATGTGCCTGTTGAGCCAGGGTGCTTCCGGTGATATTTCTGGTATAACATTGCCTTGTGGAACAGAGCTTTCACTGTAGCGCCTCAGACTTTACTCTGTTTACTATTACTTTTTGTGTTCTCTTTGTCAGGAAGTTATAGATCCATCTACCAACTTTTCCTATTATTCCTTTATCACGCATTTTGTGAGCTATTACACCATGGTCGCACTTGTCGAAGGCTTTCGCAATGTCTGTGTATACTACATCTGCATTTTGTTTATCATCTAAATCATCCATAGTGGTCCAGTAGCTGGGACAGACAGGAACGACCTGCTCTAAATCCGTATTGTCCTGGGTTGTGTAACTGACTGGTATCTAGGTGGGTGGCGATCTTACTTCTTAGAATTCTTTCGAAGATTTTTATGATATGGGATGATATGGTCTGTAGTTTTTTGCAATTGCTTTACTGCCACCTTTGTAGAGTTGAGCTATGTCTGTTGTTGTTAGTGAGTGTGGAATGACCCCTGTGTCCATGATTCCTCTCTATAGAATGCTGAAGACACCTGACAGGACTTCTTACAGTTCTTGATGAACACGGAGTTCCACGAATCGGGCCTGGGGCAGAGTGCATGGGCATTGCTGGTGTTATTAGGACCTTGTATCTCGACGAAGAACCAGCCAAAATGTATTCAACATTGGTCGATTCTATGCCGCAGTGTGTAGCAATGATTATAAAAGCAAAGGGTAGGTTATATATCTTATTAAGTCAATTATCTGTCATATCATTGCCTCGTATTTTTCAAATAATTTTTTTTTTAAATAATTGTCTTATTTCATCACTGTCTCAATTAATATGTTCACTTCTGTAAAATCAGTGGAAGGACTTTAACTAGCGACAACAGATTAATAACAGAGATATTGCTGCTTCAATACTCGTCATGTTCTTCAGGTCAATATTGACTACTGGATGCAACAACATTCTTAGGGCGCAAAATTTATTTTTAGGGTCTTACTGGTGAACTAAAAATTAATGAAATTAACAGAATTGATGAATTCAAATACATAGTGAAGCTGCATATTGGAAAATGAAGCAGACTTGATAAATAACCTGCCTGAAAGAATACAAACTTACAATACCGTGACTGAAACAGTACACAAATATCCGCACAGAATAGAATGAAATTTATCCACTTACGTAAAATTAAAAAAAACTAAGAAGAATTCAAGGAGACAAAAGACTGCCATTTTAAAAGGAAACCAGGGATTGAGCCCTCAACTATCGTCCCATCAGTTTAACATCAATCTTAGGTAAAACAAATGAATCATCTTTTAGTGACATGATCTTTAATTTTGTGGAAAAGAATTAACCTGAATTTCTCATCATTTGACACTGATGAGGTTATTTTGGAGGCCTCATCATTTGACACTGATGAGGTTATTTTCTAATATTTTAAATAAAACAAAATAGGAAAAATCATTGATCACTTTACAAAATCAAAATCCTGTAATATCAGTAATACAAATCTACACTTACCTTGCTGAAGTATTATCCGAATGTAATCGAATGTAATGTGCAACCAGTTTTTCTGGTTATTCTTGATGAAGAAGCAAGATAACATGAGGGCCACGGAGGCAGTAAGTAAAGCAGCGCTGCTAGAACGGCCGCCCACACCTGCGGCGCCAGGGGAAGCAAGAAGCCCCACGGGTCCACCTCTGGAAGACCACGAACTCCCAGGATTCGCCTATAGTCTATCAGCACTGGCACTGTAAAATCCACCACCTCCGCTCTCCATTTATCAATCGAGAAAGGACCAACACCGATGATTACTTCCTGAAGAAAATAAGCAGGTAGTGTTATAAATAACAGATCCTTGAATAAGTCTTTTAAATATTTAACATATCTTAAAAAATCATAATTTTTACATAAATTTTGCTAAAGTTTTTAACAGACAGATGTTTGTTTAATTGCTATTTATAATAACTGAAGCACCTAATTATGAATCTGACAGGTTACTTACAAAACAAAAGATCAGTTCATAATGAATTAATAAGTAATTCATTTAATGCACGAAAAGACAAGCATGTATATATATATATATATATATATATATATATATATATATATATATATATATATATATATATATATATATATATATATAATATAAAAATATATATATATATATATATATATATATATATATATATATATATATATATATATATATATATATATATATATATATATATATATATAGCAAGACAACCACTATGAAAAAATAGAGGTTTCCCAAGCGCTTTCATGAGTACTCGATTATCAAGGAACTATAAAACAAAACATAACAAGGCTTATAAGGGGCAAGACTACCCCTCACAGTAGCGTAACATCGCCCGACTCTGTGAAGAGGAACATAAGAAAGGACCTGAAACTCTTCTCAAGAATTAAGATTTGTCAAATTTATCATTAAATTCTTCCCAAATTTTATTAATTATAAATGAACCCAATTTATATAAACCAAAACAAATATTCATATTATTTTCAAAACTGCTTTTAATGAAACATGATTCTATTATATTTCTCTCAACCATGGACTTGCTTGATACAACCTTCTCAGCATTTTGAAAATCAATCGGATGGTTAAAATCTCTCACGAATAAATAGAGCATTAGAATCTTGTCCAGTTCTAATGCTATATTTATGTTGTTTTAATCTTAGTTCAAGACTTTTACCAGTTTGACCATAATAAACTTTATCGCATATTTTACAAGGAATCTTATAGAAAATCCGTCAGCATTTTGGGGGAATTTTTTATCAAAGTTTTTTACTGTATCAAGATTTTAAATACAACTTTGATATTAAAATTTAAGAAAGGAAGGTATATCAACCAAGTTTTCATGGTAAGGGAGAACCAACATATTTTTAGTTGAATAAGGTTGGTTGTCCCTTTTGAACTGTAAAAGTGTTTTTAGCTATTTTAAAAGATTTATCAATTACGTTTCTTGGGTATTTTAAATCATTAGCTATTTCATAAATTTTAAAGATTTCTTCATCTATGAACTCTGGACTACAAATGCGTAAAGCTCTAAAAAACATTGAAGAGAAAACCAACACTTTAACTCTATCTTGATGTGAAGAATAATAGTGACATAGGAACAATTATTTGAAGGTTTTCTGTAAATTTAAAATTTAAAATCAATGTTACTCCTAATAATAAAAACATCTAGGAAGGGCAATGAGTTATTTACTTCGAATTCAACAGTAAAATTTATAGAATGAACTAAGCTATTTAATTTAACAAGGAAATGGTTTATGTCTACATTCTTAGGCATAAGACACAAAATATCATCAACATATCTATACCACTTAGCTCTATTGGGAAGGACTGTGTTAAGTAATCTTGTTTCGAAAAATTCCATGTATAAATTACTAAGAACAGGTGAAAGAGGATTTCCCATTGCCATACCAAACTTCTGAGTGTAAAACTCATCATTAAATACAAATTTTGCATCAACAATACAAAGTTTAATAAGTTTAATGATAGTAGGAACTGGCAATGGTAAATCGTAATTAACAAGTTCTTCAGATAAGAAACTTAATAAATCATCAACTGGAACTTTTGTAAACAAGGAGATAACATCAAAACTAACCATATTGAAATCATTTAAGTCAGTCAAGGTGCTTAATTTATCAACTAAATCTAAGTTGTTTTTAACATTAAAATTAGAAATTTTCCTAACAATTGGGCTCAAAATATCAACAAGCCATTTAGAAAGTTTATAAGAAACTGAACCTATGGAGCTAATAATTGGTCTAACAGGATTATAAGCCTTCTTATAGGATGGGGTCCATCTCTGGTGCAAATTGTGGGACCCATAGCCTCGGAGAAGTGGATAAAAGGCTTCAAGGAAGAATATTTGGATTTCTTCCTGAAGCCATTTAATATTCCACTTCCCTACCACCCATTTTTTTTTTTTTTTTTTTTTTTTTTTCCCAAAAGGTATATTTTATTACATAATATGGTACAAAAGATACATTGTTGATATAAAGATGGTATATACAGTACACAGGTGTGAGAGATACATGTCTAGTACATATTGTTACATGTTTGTCACTGATTACAATGTGAAAATCTCATCCAGCTCCTCCGAGCTGGGGCGTGTGCCAGAATACAGCATGCATTACCCTCTGAACAGCAGCGCTGAGTCGCTGGAACAGAAAACTAGCTGGCCTGGGATCCCTAGTTACCATGTTGAGTCTTTTGCCTAGCTCTTGAGGAACTTAGATGCACTCTTTCCCCATGAGCCAAGGGTCTTTGAGCCTATGGGAACAAACATATAATGATGGGCAAGTTCTCCATATTTTCTCGACTTCTGGGACTACCTGAAGGTGGCAGCTGCCCCTCCTTCCTCCCTGGTGTATTGGAGATAGGTATCAGCCAAGGTAGATGCACATGTGTAGTTCCACACCACCTGCTTGCCGTCTGTCCAGGCTTGAAGGGTGATATCATCTGGACGCTTTTGGCTGCCATCAGATCTGCATAGTTGGGGTGGCTCCTTACTGCTGGGCATCCGGCTGTTGTGAGGCTCCTCTTGATAATGTTATTAACCTCTTCATGTCTTGCAATCTTTCTCTCGGATTTACGACACAAGACCATGATACCGAATCGGTCTGCTGCTTCACTGCCACAAATACACCTGTGTTCGGCGAAAATAGGGGCGGCAAGTCGAAGGGCAACACCAATGCGGATGGTCTGTGGGTCGAGGCGTGTGCCAAGGCTGGAGTTGGGAACAGCCAAAAGAAAGTCCCTGCATGAGGAGCTCTCACTGCAAGGAGGCGGGCTCTATCCTTCCCTGACACCTCTGAATCATTGCTGAGGCTATATTCTCTACTATTGGGCCATCCCAGTGCGACTGTTTGTAGTTGTTGGGGGAAGCAGGCCTGGTTTCAGAGCCTGTTAGATTATCCCAGATCCTGGCTCCATCAACCAACTTTTGGTCATGGATTCCAATCGTGTCCCTAAGATGTTCAGGGAGAATTCTGCTACAAGCCCTCTGGATGCAATGTATGAAGACAGGAAAGCAGGTAGAGCAATCTGAGATGACTTGCGGACACCAATGCCTCCTAGTCTGACTGGGAGTGTAGCTTGGTCCACTGCCCATCTTCTAGAGTAAGGTTAAGTACTTTAGTAAAGATCTGCCTCATGATACTGTCATATTCGTGCACTATAGGGTTATCATATATATATATATATATATATATATATATATATATATATATATATATATATATATATATATATATATATATATATATATATATATATATGAATTATTAAGGTTTTGAAGGAAATACATTAGTAGAAATACATTAGTCGATTATATGCAGGGCAATTACATATCGATCTAAGCTATTACAAACACATGAATGAATGGCCTGTGAGACCTGGTCGTAATGGGAATTGGAGCAAACAAACTCAGCAGTAGACTATAATGTATATTTTGCCTTCACCCACTATATACAGGTATGTACACTATGTACAATATGTACAGATAGAATAATAAGTATACACGAGGGTGACAAATGGCAAAACAGAAGCCAGCCAGAGTGCACCATGCTCAACCAGCAGGTAGGCAAGTCTGCCAGTGCTTACCGCAAGTGAACCACGTTGCTTAAGCTTTGGCGGACTTACCTGTGATTGGTCAATGAACCAAGGTACTGATTTAACGACGGGCACCTTATTGATTGTTAAACCCTTGGCACTCGGTTCGCTGGTTGGGAGGCAGCCTATATGTAAGTGTGACATACGCCGAATAAACTGTAACATACTCTTTGCATGACACATAAACCAAAATAGAATTTCACAAAATTATTGTTTTTATTAACTCTTTGATGGTGATACTGCAGGTGAATGACTTAGAAAAGAGCCGTGCCACACTCACCTCCCTCAACACCATCCCCACCATGCCGGACCACGACCCGTTACTGAGCCTAGCTCCCCAAACTCCATCAGGAGGACGCACGAAGGTGTACCTTGAGAGAAACATATACCTGTTAACTATAATATATAACTTCTCGACACATGGGGAGGTACCGCCTGTACTGGGGACTCTCATCCTCAGAATGAACGTACTTCAGGGACCTGTTTCAATATTTACTACTCCTACCACCCCATAAATTCCATGTAAATTTTATTTATAAACAAGATACATTAACAAAGATAAAAAGGGAAGGTGAACAACATTAATGCCATCTCAAAGCCTACATTTCAAATGCTTCATCCAGCTCTCCGTGTGCCCAGAATGCTGCAGGCATTTTCCCTCTGGATCGCAACACTGAGTCTCTGAAAGAGGTAGCTGGCTGCTCTGGGTTCCTTGGTTTCTGTGATGCGTTTTTCCTCTAACTCTTTCAGGAATTTTAGAGCACACTTGCCCCATGCTCCAAGGGTCTCCAACTCTACTGGGAGGAAATTATAGCAAGGTGGCAGACCTGTGTATTTGTTGATCTTCTGGGTCTTCCTGAAACTGGCGGCCCTACCCTCTTCACCTTCAGATTATTGCAAATAGGTGTTAGCCAACGAAGAGACACAGGTATAATAAATGCATTCTGCTTACCATACTTCCAGGTTAACATGATTACTCCATGTGGACACTTTTGACTTCTGTCAAACCTCAGTATCTGGGGTTCCCGTTTAGCTGGGCAATGGGCTGTGTCAAGACTTTTCTTCTTGTCGATGACATCCTCAAGTCTAGCATACTTCCCTTCTGGTGTATGACATACGTGACCATGAAGCCCAAACTGATCAGCTGACGCCCTGGCAAAAATGCACCTATGTTCAGTGAACATGTTGGCGCCTGTTCGAAGAGCTACACCAATCCAAATAGCGTGTGGGTCGAGTCGAGTGCCTAAGGAGGAATTGGTAACAGATAAAAGGAAATCTCCTGAATGTGGTGTCTTCACTGCTTGGAAAGGAGCTTTATACTTTTCTGAAGTGTTGTTGAGCACTGTGTCAGCATTTTTTTCCATGATCGGTTTGTTCCAGTGGGAATGTTTGTGCTCTTTGGGAGGAGCTGGTCTGCTTGAAGACTCTACAAGGGTGTTCCACTGCGTGGCTGCTTCGATGAACTTGGGGGCTTGAGCTCCTACAGCACCTTTCAAGCGTTCGGGGACAATCTCTTTTACTAGATCACTGGAAATATTTATCAAACTGCGGCACTGCCACGAGTGTCCTTGCAACAAGAAACAAGACTAGTTCGGTAGTCTCATGTTGTGTGTAGGATCGATGGCGCAGTGAATAGGATGACACGTATGTTGTGTTGTCTCTTAAAGCATGACAATGTGACGTGGGGTCGAACCTCGGCCTGCCGCAGTTTGGTAAATATATATATATATATATATATATATATATATATATATATATATATATATATATATATATATATATATATATATATATTTCTTTTTTCTTTCTTTTCAACACGTCAGCCGTTTCCCACCGAGGCAGGGTGGCCCAAAAGAAAAAACGAAAGTTTCTCCTTTTACATTTAGTAATATATACAGGAGAAGGGGTTACCAGCCCCTTGCTGCCAGCATTTTTGTCGCCTCTTACGACACGCATGGCTTACGGAGGAAGAATTCTGTTCCACTTCCCCATGGAGATAAGAGGAAATAAGAACAAGAACTAGTAAGAAAATAGAAGAAAACCCAGAGGGGTGTGTATATATATGCTTGTACATGAATGTGTAGTTTGACCTAAGTGTAAGCAGAAGTAGCATGATGTACCTGAAATCTTGCATGTTTATGAGACAGAAAAATGACACCAGCAATCCTACCAACATGTAAAACAATTACAGGCTTTCGGTTTACACTCACTTGGCAGGACGGTAGTACCTCCCTGGGTGGTTGCTGTCTACCAACCTACTACCTAGACTATATATATATATATATATATATACATGTATATATATATATATATATATATATATATATATATATATATATATATATATATATATATATATATATATATATGTCGTGCCGATTAGGTAAAACTGGTCAATTAGCAAGAACTCATCTAAAATTAAGTCCTTTCTAAAAAAAATCTTATACGTTTAAAGATATATTTTTTTTTCATTTATGTTAATGTAAGAATTTATAATTTTGTACCAAGAGAAACTTTGAAAACCTACCTAACCTTATTACAACAAGCGCAATTTAATTTAGCCTAACCCAACTAAATATATTTTAGATACGTTAATATTAATTTAATAATAAACAAACACAATGAAATATATTTTTTTCGTTATGTTCAGAATGATTTTGACGAAATTATTGCATACACAAATTTTCACTTGTCTTATATGGCAAGGTGAGCGTTGCTATTTAAGCCAAAATCGCAAGTTTTACGTAATCGGCACGACATATATATATATATATATATATATATATATATATATATATATATATATTTATATACAGTGCCGGTACTGTACTTCCCATCTCCAGGACTCAAGTCTGGCCTGCCGGTTTCCCTGAAACCCTTCATAAATGTTAATTTGCTTACACTCCAACAGCACGTCAAGTCCTAAAAACCATTTGTCTTCATTTGCTTCTATCTAACACGCTCACGCATGCTTGCTGGAAGTCCAAGTCCCTCGCACACAAAAACCTGCTTTACCCTCTCCCTCCAACCTTTTCTAGGCCGACCCCTACTCTGCCTTCCCTCCACTACAGATTTATACACTCTCGAGGTCATTTTGTTTCGTTCCATTCTCTCTACATGTCCGAACCACCTCAACAACCCCTCCTCAGCTCTCTGGATAATAGTTTTGGTAATCCCGCACCTCCTCCTAATTTCCAAACTCCGAATTCTCTGCATTATATCCACACCACACATTGCCCCCAGACATGACATCTCCACTGCCTCCAGCCTTCTCCTTGTTGCAACATTCACAACCCATGTCTCTCACCCATTCAAGAGTGTTGGTATAACTATACTCTCATACATTCCCCTCTTTGCTTTCATGGATAAAGTTCTCTGTCTCCACAAGCTCCCCAGTGCACCACTCACCTTTTTCCCCTCGTTAATTCTATAATTAACCTCATCCTTCATAGACCCATCTGCTCACACATCCACTCCCAAATATCTGAACACATTCTCCTCCTCCATACTCTCTGATATCTGATATCCAATCTTCCATTATCTAATTTTTTTGTTATCCTCATCACCTTACTCTTCCCTATATTCACTTTTAATTTCCTTCTTTTACATACCCTACCAAACTCATCCACCATCCTCTGGAACTTCTCTTCAGAATCCCCCAAATTCACAGTGTCATCAGCAAATAGCAACTGTGACAACTCCCACTACGTGTTATATTCTTTATCTTTTAACCCCACACCTCTTGCCAACACCCGAGCATTTACTTCTCTTACAGCTCTATCTATAAATATATTGAACAACCATGGTGATATCACACTCACACTCCCTCTCGCCTACATACTCTAACCTGAGCCTCACTCTCCTTGTAAAAACTTTTCACCGCTTTCAGTAACCTACCTCCTATTCCATACATTTGCAACATCTGCCACATTGCCCCCCTATCCACCCTATCATATGCCTTTTCCAAATACATAAATGCTAAAAACACCTCTTTACCCTTATCAAAAGATTGTTCACCTATATATTTCACTGCAAACACTTGGTCTACACACACCCTACCCTTCCTAAAGCCTCCTTGTTCATCTGCTAACCTACTCTCCGTATTATTCTTAATTCTTTCAATAATAACTCTACCATACACTTTACAAGGTATACTCAACAGACTAATTCCCCTATAATTTTTACATTCTTTTGTCCCCTTTGTCTTTATACAAAGGAACTATGCATGATCTCTGCCAATCTCTAGGTACTTTACCCTCTTCCATATATTTATTAAATATAAACACTAACCACTCCAAAACTGTATCCCAACCTGCTTTTAACATTTCTATCTTTACCCCATCAATCCCAGCTGTTTTACCCCCTTTCATTCTAACTCACTGCTTCACGAACTTTCCCCTACACTTACAACTGGTTCTTCCTCACTCCTATAACATGTTATTCCTCCTTGCCCTATACACGAAATCACAACTTCCCAATCTTCATCAACATTTAACAATTCCTCAAAACATTCCCTCCATCTGCCCGATACCTTTAACTTTCCATTTAATTACTCTCCTCTCCTATTTTTAACGGACAAATCCATTCTTTACCTAGGCTTTCTGAACTTATTAATCTCACTCCTAAACTTTTTCTTATTTTCAACAAAATTTGTTGATAACATCTCACACACTCTCTCATTTGCTCTCTTTTTACATTGCTTCACCACTCTCTTAACCTCTCTTTTTCTCTCCATATACTCCTCCCTCCTTGCATCACTTCTACTTTGTAAAAACTTCTCATATGCTTACTTTTTCTCTCTTACTACTCTCTTTACATCATCATTCCACCAATCGCTCTTCTTCCCTCCCGCACCCACTTTCCTATAACCACAATCTTCTGCTGAACACTGTAACACTATATTCTTAAACTTACCCCATACATCTTCTACCCCACTGCCTATACTCTCACTAGCCCATCTGTCCTCCAACAGTTGTTTATATCTTACCCTAACTGCTTCCTCCTTTAGTTTAAAAATCTTCACTTCTATCTCTCTCTCTCTCTCTCTCTCTCTCTCTCTCTCTCTCTCTCTCTCTCTCTCTCTCTCTCTCTCTCTCTCTCTATATATATATATATATATATATATATATATATATATGCAAATAATTCTTGAGTTGGCCAGGTACATTGAATGTAGTGCTCTTTTGTATCTCGACTGTTACCTGGGCACTTTCCACTTTGCAATTTCAGTAACAAAACTATTTCTTTTGTCTCTAGACATTTTCCAAACACACACACACACACTTGAAAACTTCATGTACCAACACATAAGGGACACTACCAGAGAGAGAGAGGAGAGGATGAACCAGCGAGACTGGACCTAATATTCACCTTGAATAGTGCAGATATTGAGGACATAACATATGAAAGACCCCTTGGGGGCCAGTGATCATGTGATTTTTAGCTTCGAATAAACAGTAGAGTTACAAGTGGAGGAGGAAGCAGGAAGGGCTGGACGAATGAAGCCAAACTACAAGAAAGGGGACTACGTGGGCATGAAGAACTTCCTGAATGGGGTTCAGAGGGACAGAGAACTGGCAGGGAAGTCAGTAAACGAGATGATGGAATGTGTGACAACAATATGCAAGGAAGCTGAGGAGAGGCTTGTACCCAAGGAAATAATGAAAAAAAGCCAGGATGAGCCCTTGGTTCACCCAAAAGTGCAGTTAGGCCAAGACCAAGTGTGCTAGGGAATGGAGGAAGTATAGAAGGCAAAGGACCCAGGAGAATAAGGAGAGCAGTCGTAGAGCCAGAAATGAATATGCACAGGTAAGAAGGGAGGCCCAACGACAATATGAAAATGACATAGAAGCGAAAGCCAAATCTGACCCAAAGCTGTTGCACAGCCACATCAGGAGGAAAACAACAGTCAAGGACCAGGTGATCAGGCTAAGGAAGGAAGGAGAGATCACAAGAAACGACTGCAAAGTATGCGAGGAACTCAACATGAGATTCAAAGAAGTATTCACAGAGGAGACAGAAGGGAGTCCAGATAGACGGAGAGGTGGGGTACACCACCAATTACTGGACACAATACATACAACCGAGGAAGAAGTGAAGAGGCTGTTGAATGAGCTAGATATCTCAAAAGGCGATGGGGCCGGACAACATCCCTCCATGGGTCCTGAAAGAGGGAGCAAAGGCGCTATGTGTACCCCTAACAACAATAATCAACACATCTATCAAAACAGGAAGATTACCTGAGGTATGGAAGACAGAAAATGTAATCCCAATTTTCAAAAAAGGAGACAGACACGAAGCACTAAACTAGAGACCAGTGTCACTGACACGGTTTCAGGGACGGGAAATCCTGTGTCACAAACCTACTGGAGTTCTATAACAGGGTGACAGCAGTAGGACAAGAGAGAGAGGGGTGGGTATATTGCATTTTCTTGGACTGTAAGAAGGCGTTTGACACAGTTCCACACAAGAGGTTAGTGCAGAAGCTGGAGGATCAAGCAGGGATAACAGGGAAGGCACTACAATGGATCAGGGAATACCTGTCAGGAAGACAGCAGTGAGTCATGGTACGTGGCGAGGTGTCAGAGTGTGCGCCGGTGACGAATGGGGTTCCACAGGGGTCAGTCCTAGGACCTGTGCTATTTCTGGTATTTGTGAACGACATGACGGAAGGAATAGACTCCGAAGTGTCCCTGTTTGCAGATGATGTGAAGTTGATGAGAAGAATTCAATCGGATGAGGACCAGGCAGAACTACAAAGGGATCTGGACAGGCTGCAAGCCTGGTCCAGAAATTGACTCCTGGAGTTCAACCCCCACAAAGTTCAAAGTCATGAAGATTGAGGAAGGGCAAAGAAGACCGCAGAAGGAGTACAGTCTATGGGGCCAGAGACTACAAACCTCAATCAAGGAAAAAGATCTTGTGGTGAGTATAACACCAGGCATACCTCCTGAGGCGCACATCAACCAAATAACTGCTGCAGCATACGGGCGCCTAGGAAACGTAAGAACAGCATTCCGACATCTTAATAAGGAATCGTTCAGGACCCTGTACACTGTGTATGTTAGGCCCATATTGGAGTATGCAGCACCAGTTTGGAACCCACACCTAGCCAAGCACTTAAAGAAACTAGAGAAAGTGCAAAGGTTTGCACAAGACTAGTCCCAGAGCTAAGGGGTAGGTCCTACGAGGAGAGGTTAAGGGAAATCGACCTGACGACACTGGAGGACAGGAGAGGTAAGGGGGGACATGATAACGACAAAAAATACTGAGAGGAATTGACAAAGTGGACAGAGACAGAATGTTCCAGAGATGGGACACAGCAACAAGGGGTCACAGTTGAAAATTGAAGACTCAGATGAATCACAGAGATGTTAGGAAGTATTTCTTCAGTCACAGAGTGGTCAGGAAGTGGAATAGCTTGGGAAGCGATGTAGTGGAGGCAGGATCCATTCATAGCTTTAAAAAGAGATATGATAAAGCTTATGGCGCAAGGAGAGTGACCCAGTAGAGGCCAGTGAAGAGGCGGGACCAGGAGCTATGACTCGACCCCTACAACCACAACTCGGTGAGTACAACTAGGTGAGTACAAACACACAGAAACACACGCACACAGAAACACACACACAAACACACACCAACAAGGGATGTATCAAGTGCTGGAGGGTATACACACAACTGAGGGGGAGGTGAAGCAGTTACTCAGTGACCTTAATACCTCAAAGGCTATGGGTCCGAACAATATCTCCCCGTGGGTCCTTCGGGAAGGAGCTGAGGTTCTGAGTGTGCCACTTACCATAATATTCAACACATCCCAGACACACTTAAAGCGGAGACCCCAACAACACACTGCAGCGGACAGGGACGTATGAGCAGGCCGGACACACAAAGGAACACGGGGGATACAACCATGACAGCACCGGGAGAGGCTAATGCATCTCTGATGAGGCAATGGGAGACACAGTGGGAGGAGGAAAGGGAGAAGTCGATCTTTATCTATGGCCTGAAGGAAGTCGAAGGGGACACCCACGACAGAAGAAAACAGGAGGAGAAAGAAAGGATCGAAGGTATCATGCTAGCAATAGGGGGAGACACGTCCCAAGTGACAAATTTTCGGAGAATCGGGTGGTACACAAGGGGAAGAAATCGACCTCTCAAGGTAATCTTCAAAGCAGAATCAGCCCGCACCACGATCCTGCAAGAGAAAGCATGGCTGAGGACGAATCAGGGGTACCAGAATGTATACCTAGATCGGGACAGAATGCAGGAAGAAAGGGAGGCCCGGAAGGAGCAGATAAGAAGGCGAAGAGAGGAGAGAGAGGAGACAGCAAGATACGGAGGACACCAAGCCCAAGCAGGACAAACACACACACTGGAAGTACCCACGGTGGGCCTCAATTCACAAAAAACCCATACACTTTAACACCCCACACACTCATTAGTCCCCATGTCCCCACCCCAGCAACCCAAAACCCACCATCACAGCTACCCCCCCACCACAAACTCCACCCCACCAACCCATACCCCAACCATACAATCCCCCCCACCCATGCTGCAACCCCTTTGGGCACCCCGCCCACACCCCCCCAAGCCACCAAGATCTCCCCAGGGACACAGTATTGGAAACAAGGTTGAAGGTTTAGTACACAAACACGGATGGAATTACGAATAAGTATGAAGAGTGGAATGAAAGAATAGGTGAGGTGTCCCCAGACATCATAGCTGTCACAGAAACTAAACTAAATGAGACAGTATCAGATGCAATTTTCCAACAGGGATATCAGATCCTGAGGAAAGATAGAAGGAGCAGGGGGGAGGGGAGGAGGGGTCGCACTGCTTGTAAGGAACCGTTGGAGATTCGAGGAAATGGGAGGAATGGAGGCATGTAGAGAAAGGGACTTCATAGTAGGTACCATTCAGTCTGGGGAGCACAAGATAATCATTGCAGTGATGTATAATCCACCACAGAACTGCAGGAGGCAGAACTGCAGGAGGCAGAACTGCAGGAGGAATATGATGAGAACAACAGAGCGATGGTGGACACTGGTGGAGGTGGCAAGAAAAGCGCACATGAGCAGAGCGAAGCTACTGGTCATGGGCGATTTCAACCACATGGAGATCGACTGGGAGAACAAAGATCCACGTGGGGGTCCAGAAACTTGGAGAGCCAAGATGATGGATGCGGTACTGGAAAACCTGATGCACCAACATGTCAGGGACACGACCAGAGAGAGAGGAGAAGATGAACCAGCAAGACTGGACCTTGTATTCACCCTGAACAGCTCAGATATTGAAGACATAACACACGAGAGCCCCCTGAGAGCCAGTGACCATATGGAGCTGAGCTTTGAGTACATTGTAGAGCTACAGGTGGAGAGGGAAAATGGTACCGAAAGAGACAAACCAGATTTTAAAAGAGGAAACTACACAGGCATGAGGAATTTCCTGCAGGAGGTTCAGTGGGAAAGGGAAATGGACAAACAGACAATAAATGAAATGATGGAATATGTAGGGGCAAAGTGCAAGGAGGCAGAGGAACGGTTTATACCCAGAGGAAAAAGATTAAACAGGTGCAGAGAGGCATAGACTCAGAGTGTCAGAGAATGGAAAGACCTGCCTAGTATGAGCCAACAGGCCTGCTGCAGTGTTCCTCCTTTCTTATGTTCTTATGTTAAAAGGTACAGAAGGCAAAGAACCCAAGTAAACAAAGAGATTAGTAGAAGAGCTAGAAACGAGTATGCACAGGTACGGAGGGAGGCCCAGAAACAGTACGAAAACGACATAGCAGCGAAAGTTAAGTCCGACCCGAAACTGATGTACAGTCACATCAGAAGGAAGACAACAGTTAAAGACCAGGTGATAAGGCTGAGGAGAGAAGATGGGGAACTCACAAGTAATGATCAAGAGGTATGTGAGGAGCTCAACTTGAGGTTTAAGGAAGTATTCACAGTGGAGGAAGGAAGGCAGCTGGGTAGACAGGACGGGGTGCATCACCAACAAGGGATGTATCAAGTGCTAGAGGGCATACACACAAGTGAGGAGGAGGAGGTGAAGCAGTTACTCAGTGACCTTGATACCTCAAAGGCGATGGGTCGGGACAATATCTCCCCGTGGGTTCTTCGGGAAGGAGCTGAAGTACTGAGTGTGCTACTTACAATAATATTCAACACATCCCTTGAAAATGGGTAGATACCTGAGGTATGGAAGAAGGTCAACGTAGTCCCCATCTTTAAAAAAAGAGACAGAAAAGAGGCACTAAACTATAGACCGGTGTCACTTACATGTATAGTGTGCAAAGTCCTGGAGAAAATCATCAGGAAAAGAATGGTGGAGCACCTCGAGCTGAACAGGATAATAAACACCAGACAGCACAGATTTCGGGAAGGCAAATCCTGTTTAACAAACCTTCTAGAGTTCTATGATAAAGTAACAGAGGTAAGGCAAGAGAGAGAAGGGTGGGTTGATTGCATTTTCCTGGACTGCAGGAAGGCCTTCGACACAGTTCTCCACATGAGATTAGTAAAGAAGTTGGAAGAACAAGCACGTATAACAGGAAGGGCACTGGAATGGATCAGCGAATACCTCACAGGGAGGCAACAACGGGTCATGGTGCGTGATGAGGTATCACAGTGGGCGCCTGTGACGAGCAGCGTACCTCAGGGGTCAGTCCTAGGACCAGTGTTATTCTTGGTATATGTAAATGACATGACGGATGGGATAGACTCAGAAGTGTCTCTGTTCGCAGATGATGTGAAATTAATGAGGAGAATCACATCGGAAGAGGACCAAGCAGGACTTCAAACAGACCTGGACAAGCTTGACATCTGGTCTAGCAACTGGCTTCTCGAATTCAATCCCACCAAATGCAAAGTCATGAAGATCGGAGAAGGGCAAAGAAGACCGCTGACAGAGTACAGGCTAGGTGGACAAAGGCTACAAACCTCGGCAAAGGAGAAAGACCTTGGGGTGAGTATAACGCCAAGCACGTCTCCGGAGGCACACAGCAACCAGATAACTGCGGCAGCATATGGGCGACTGGCAAACCTTAGATTAGCCTTCTGTTACCTAAACAAGGAATCGTTCAAGACACTGTACACCGTGTACGTCAGGCCCATACTAGAATATGCAGCACCAGTCTGGAACCCACACCTGGTCAAGCACGTAAAGAAACTAGAGAAAGTACAAAGGTTTGCGACAAGGCTAGTTCCACAACTCAGGGGTCTGTCCTATGAAGAAAGGTTGAGGGAAATAGGACTAACAACACTGGAGGAGAGAAGGGTCAGAGGAGACATGATAACGACATACAAAATACTCCGGGGAATCGACAAGGTAGACAGTGACAGGATGTTCCAGAGAGGGAACACAGACACAAGGGGACACAACTGGAAGCTGAAGACTAAGATGAGTCAAAGGGATGTTAGGAAGCATTTCTTCAGCCACAGAGTAGTCAGGAAGTGGAATAGTCTAGAGAAAGATATAGTGGAGGCAGGAACCATACATAGTTTTAAGACGAGGTATGATAAAGCTCATGTAGCAGGGAGAGCAGAGACCCAGTAGCGGACAGCGAAGAGGCGGGGCCAGGAGCTGAGTATCGACCCCTGCAAACACAATTAGGTGAGTACAATTAGGTGAGTACACACACACACACACACACACACACACACACACACTGTTACGCAGTGTACTGCTGTAAAAAGATTAAATAAAAACGCTCCATATATAATGTCATTTTCCGAGTATTGTACTGAACCCAGACGCGTTTTATTTCTGTCAGTCAAGCAGAGTGGCCAGGAGAGGAGCAGATGAGGTGTGTTTAGTGCAGGAGGTTACGCACAGCAGAGGAAGGAAGATATAGTGGTGTGAGTATTTGGTGTTGCGTAAGTTTTTTTTTTTTAGTGTACACCATAGGTGTTTGTGTTTTAGTGTACACCATAGGTGTTTGTGTTTTAGTGTACACCATAGGTGTGTGTTTTAGTGTACACCATAGGTGTTTGTGTTTTAGTGTACACCATCGGTGTTTGTGTTTTAGTGTACACCATAGGTGTGTGTTTTAGTGTACACCGTAGGTGTTTGTGTTTTAGTGTACACCGTAGGTGTTTGTGTTTTAGTGTACACCATAGGTATTTCAGAAGTGAAGAGGGGGGTCATGGAGCCTCCCTGTTTATAAATGTAGGTATATAAAGTTTTGTGTCACTAGTAGCAGTGTGCTAGTGATCTAGTGTGAACTGTAGTGTGGTGTTTTTTTCTAGTAGGTTATAAGTTGCATATAAGTTACTTTAATGTATAGGTATATTTTTGTATTAGGTGAGTTTTATTGTTCTTCCATATACTATATTAATTATTTGCACTCATGCTTCATAATTTGTATGAGTACTTGCTGGCCAGAGAGTGGCTGTGTTTTCTTCAGTGAAATTTAAATGTCCCCAGACAGCAGATTGAGCAGTCATTTAGGAGCCAGGACCTTTTTTATTTAAGTTACGATATCGAAGTCGTAACACACACACACAATATATATATATATATATATATATATATATATATATATATATATATATATATATTTTTTTTTTTTTTTTTTTTCAACAAGTCGGCCGTCTCCCACCGAGGCAGGGTGACCCAAAAGAAAGAAAATCCCCAAAAAGAAAATACTTTCATCATCATTCAACACTTTCACCACACTCATACATAATCACTGTCTTTGCAGAGGAGCTCAGATACTACAGCTGAGAAAAGTCCCTCCCAGCTGTCACTATCTCAGACCCCTCCTTTAAAGTGCAGGCATTGTACTTCCCATTTCCAGGACTCAAGTCCAACTAAATCAATTAACTGGTTTCCTGAATCCCTTCACACAATGTTACCCTGCTCACACTCCAACAGCTCGTCAGGTCCCAAAACCATTCGTCTCCATTCACTCCTATCTAACACGCTCACACATGCTTGCTGGAAGTCCAAGCCCTCGCCCACAAAACCTCCTTTACCCCTTCCTCCAACCTTTCTAGGACGACCCCTACCCCGCCTTCCTTCCCCTACAGATTTATACGCTCTCCAAGTCATTCTACTTTGATCCATTCTCTCTAAATGACCAAACCACCTCAACAACCCCTCTTCAGCCCTCTGACAAATACTTTTAGTAACTCCACACCTTCTCCTAATTTCCACATTCCGAATTTTCTGCATAATATTTACACCACACATTGCCCTTAGACAGGACATCTCCACTGCCTCCAGCCTCCTCCTCGCTGCAGCATTTGCAACCCATGCTTCACACCCATATAAGAGTGTTGGTACCACTATACTTTCGACATTCCCTTCTTTGCCTCCATGGATAACGTTTTTGTCTCCACAGATACCTCAATGCACCACTCACCTTTTTTCCTTCATCAATTCTATGGTTAACCTCATCCTTCATAAACCCATCTGCTGACACATCAACTCCCAAATATCTGAAAACATTTACTTCTTCCATAATCCCTCTCCAATGTGATATCCAATTTTTCTTTATTTAAATCGTTTGATACCCTCATCACCTTACTCTTATCTATGTTCACTTTTAACTTTCTACCTTTACACACTCTCCCAAACTCGTCCACTAACCTTTGCAACTTTTCTTTAGAATCTCCATAAGCACAGTATCATCAGCAAAAAGTAACTGTGTCAACTCCCATTTTGCATTTAATTCTCCATAATTTAATCCCACCCTCTCCCCAACACCCTAGCATTTACTTTTACAACCCCATCTATAAATATATTAAACAACCATGGTGACATTACACAACCCTGTCTAAGACCTACTTTTACCGGGAAGTAATCTCCCTCTCTCACACACCCTAACCTGAGCCTCACTATCCTCATAAAACTCTTTACAGCCTTCAGTAACTTACTACCTATTCCATACACTTGCAACATTTGCCACATTGCTCCCCTATCCACTCTATCATATGCCTTTTCTAAATCCATAAATGCAATAAAAACTTCTCTACCTTTATCTAAATACTGTTCACATATATGCTTCACTGTAAACACTTGATCTACACATCCCCTACCCACTCTAAAGCCTCCTTGCTCATCTGCAATCCTACTCTCTGTCTTACCTCTAATTCTTTCAATAATAACCCTGCCATACACTTTACCTGGTATACTCAGTAAACTTATTCCCCTATAATTTTACACTCTCTTTTATCCCCTTCCTTTATATAAAGGAACTATACATGCTCGCTGCCAATCCCTAGGTACCTTCCCCTTTTCATACATTTATTAAACAAAAATACCAACCACTCCAGCACTATATCCCCCTGCTTTTAACATTTCTGTCATGATTCCGTCAATTCCAGCTGCTTTACCCCCTTTCATTCTACGTAATGCCTCACGCACCTCCCCCACACTCACATCCTGCTCTTCTTCACTCCTAAACGATGTTGTACCTCCTGGCCAGTACATGAAATTATCGCCTCCCTCTTTTCATCGACATTTAAAAGTTCCTCAAAATATTCCCGCCATCTACCCAATACCTCCAGCTCCCCATCTACTAACTCCCTACTCTGTTTTTAACTGACAAATCCATTCGTTCCCTAGGCTTTCTTACCTTGTTTATCTCACTCCAAAATTTTTCTTGTTTTCAGCAAAATTTCTTGACAGAGCCTCTCCCGTTCTTTCATCCGCTCTTCTTTTGCACTCTCTCACCACTCTTCACCTTTCTTTTACTCTCCATATACTCTGCTCTTCTACTAACACTTCTGTTTTGTAAAAACCTCTCATAAGCTACCTTTTTCTTTTATCACACCCTTTACTTCTTCATTCCACCACTCACTCCTCTTTCCTCCTGCACCCACCCTCCTATAACCACAAACTTCTGCCCCACATTCTAATACTGCATTTTTAAAACTATCCCAACTTTCTTCAACCCCCACTACTCCTACTTGCACTAGCCCACCTTTCTGCCAATAGTTGCTTATATCTCACCCTAACTTCCTCCTCCCTTAGTTTATACACTTTTACCTCTCTCTTACTTGCTGTTGCCATTTTCCTTTTGTCCCATCTACCTTTACTCTAACTGTAGCTACAACCAAATAATGATCTGATATATCCGTGCCCCTCTATAAACATGTACATCCTGAAGCCTACTCATCAACCTTTTATCCACCAATACATAATCCAACAAACTACTTTCCTTACGTGCTATATCATACCTTGTATATTTATTTATCCTCTTTTTCATAAAATATGTATTACTTATTACCAAACCTCTTTCTACACATAGCTCAATTAATGGCTCCCATTTACATTTACCCCTGGCACCCCAAATTTACCTACTACTCCATCCACAACATTTTTACCCACTTTAGCATTAAGATCCCCAACCACAATTACTCTCACTTGGTTCAAAACTCCCCACACACTCACTCAACATTTCCCAAAATCTCTCTCTCTCTTCTACACTTCTCTCTTCTCCAGGTGCATAAACACTTACTATAACCCACTTTTCATCATCCAACCTTATATATATATATATATATATATATATATATATATATATATATATATATATATATATATATATTGTGCTGTATGTGTGTGTTTATGTGTGTGTGTGTATTGTGTGTATGAGTGTGTGTGTGAGTGTGTGTGTATGTGTGTTGTGTGTGTGTTGAAAATCTCTAGAGATCTAACAAGAAATAGATTTGTTACTGGAATTGCAAAGTTGAATTACAAGGTAGTGGTGTTTCTGCACCCAAGGAACAGTGAGATAGACAAGAGCACTACATTCAATGTACCTGGCCAACTCAAGAATCGTATGAGGCAAGTGTGAAGAAAGTTCAGGACAGACTATTACACGATATAATGGACGTAATTTATGCCTCAAACTATGCCTCATTAAAAACTTAGTCAAACTTTTGACAAAGGTGCAGAGTTTGCCTTTTCTGAAGGAAATTTAACCAAAGTTAGTGTTGCCAAACTGAAGAAAGGAACTCATATTCTTAAATTATTACATGATTCTCTTTGGAAGGAAGTTTTAAGATACTGAGCTGAGAACATGTATGGCATAAAAACATTTGCATAGGTTTCTTGGACAGTCATCTTAGTGATAATTACAGAAATATTGATGTGAAGATTGCCAGCATACATTCTATCGAGATATGGATCTTCTCAAGATTCGTATTCTCCTCTCTCACTTGATCCCACTAACCTGCCTGATGTTAGGGATAAATAAGAAATCTGACGATCAGTTGGACACTGCTGCAGGAGAGCGTGCAGAAAAGCTGAAAAATGAGATGAAAATATAATTGTATGACTATAGAAATTTCTGTTGGCGACAGACACACATTCCTGACTCTGAGAGAATCTTTCTCCTCAATCTTCCTGTTGTAACTCAAATGAAAAAGTCTAGATCTGTTTTATCCCACAGTGGCTTGTCTTGCCACTGGGGATATGTAAACTCACTATTAATATTCTATTCAAACATTAAAAATCATGCGTAACTTCTCCAGAAATGTGAAAAAATATGATGAGTAGTGACTATACTATTTCAGTTACGATGTAATCAAAATTAATGTTCACTTATACAGTAAATAAATATTGTTAGGGTTTACGTAAAATTTAGTGCTTTGGAGAGGTAGTGTATGAGGTGAATCATTGGGCCTGGAACTTTACCCTGGGGTTTCTGGAGCGTCGGGATCACAGAGTAAGTGTTTTTATAAATGGATTCACCTCTAACGCCATCAACAATTTGGTCTGTTGAGTAATCTGCAAAAGAAATATTTTTCTACATTATTTACATTTGCTTTGTGCGGCCAGCAGTAACAGTGTGGTTGCTCAGAACCTGATCTACCACGTGGCCTGGTCTCAGACCGGCCGCAGGGTGTTGCCCCGAAACCTCCCCAGGTATACTCAAGGTATTGTATTATATTTCTAAAACATATAACACAGCTACATAAGAATTTCTATCATAATTTAATTTCATTAAAAAAATTTAATTGTCATTTTAGCATATCACAGTCACTTATATGCTCAGAACTACTAAATGCCTCAAATGATGTAGTTGAAGTTTGCAGAAAGATCGAGAATCAAACCTGGTCATCGTGGTTGTATACAAGCCTCCGGATGCAACGTCCCAACAATTCCAAGACCAGCTTCTGAAAATTGACCAATGTCTGGAAAACCTTCCAGCTCCTGCCTCCAACATCTTGCTCCTGGGGACTTCAACCTAAGGCACCTAAAATGCAGGGAATATTGCATATAATGTGGTAGCAGAATAACACCAGAGGCAGCTAAAGATAAAACTCACAAAACACGAGCTTTTAAATCTCTGCACCAAATTCACCTTAAACCAGCAAATAATAGAGCCTACAAGATTGGAGAATACACTGGACCTCATCTTCACTAACAATGATGATCTGATACGAAATGTCATCATATCAAAAACGATATACTCAGATCACAACATAATAGAGGTCCAGACATGTATGGGGGGCCCCAGATCGACAAAATGTGATCAGGAAAAGGAGGAGAAGATGTAAACTAGAAATGAGAGAGGCGCTCCTATACAGGCGAAGACAAAGAATAACAGAGCGGCTACAAGAGGCCAATATATCTGAAATACGTAGGGAGGCACTGGTCAGAGAAATAGCAAACATCGAATTAAAACTAAAGGAATCTTACAGGAATCAAGAAACGCGGGCAGAACTAAAAGCCATAAATGAAATTGAAAGAAACCCAAAGTATTTCTTTTCTTACGCCAAAAACAAAGTCGAGAACAACATCCAGTATTGGGCCCCTACTAAAACGAAATGAGTGAGTTACTAAAGTCCCAGTATGACTCAGTTTTAGTGAGCCGCTAACCAGACTAAAAGTTGAAGACCTAAATTAATTTTTTATGAGAGTGCCACAGAACCTGGTAGATGCAAGCCTATCTGACATTACCCTGACGCCACATGACTTTGAAAAGGCGATAAATGACATGCCCATGCACTCCGCTCCAGGCCCCGACTCATGGAACTCAGTGTTCATCAAGAACTGCAAGAAGCCCCTATCACGTGCTTTTAACATCCTAAGGCGGCAGTAAAGCAATGGCAAGAACTACAGACCAATAGCGCTAACGTCCCATATCATAAAAATCTTTGAAAGGGTTCTAAGAAGCAAGATTGCCACCATCTAGATAACCATCAATTACAAAATCCAGGGCAGCATGGGTTTAGAGCAGGTCGCTCCTGTCTGTCCCAACTACTGACCACTACTACAAGGTCCTGGATGCTCTAGAGGACAAACAGAATGCAGATGTTATATACACAGACTTTGCAAAGCCTTTGATAAGTGTGACCATGGTGTGATAGCACACAAATGCGTGATAAAGGAATAACAGGAAAATTGGAGATGGATCTATAATTTCCTAACAAGTAGAACACAAAGAATAGTAGTCAACAGAGTAAAGTCTGAGGCGGCTACGGTAAAAAACTCTGTTCCACAAGGCACAGTACTCGCTCCCATCCTGTTCCTCATCCTTATATCAGACATAGACAGGGATATCAGCCACAGTGCCGTGTCTTCCTTTCAGATGACCCCAAATCTGCATGCAGTGTCCACCATTGAAGACACTGCAAGACCCCAAGCGCATAAACCAAATCTTTAAAGGGGTGCAGAAAACAATATGAAGTTCAATGATGAAAATTTCAATTATCCGATATGGAAAAACTGGGAAATTAAAATCTCATCGGGGTTAAAAAAAATTTCCCAACCCACCAATAGGCGAAAAAAATATCAAAGCCCTGGGGTGATCATGACAGAGGATCCCCTTTAAAGGACCAAAAAATGTGTGATCTGCCGAAAAATGACAGGATGGTTTGGGAACCCTTTAAAAAAACCAGGGATGTCAAGCCCATGGCCTTTTCAGATCCTTGTTCTATCGGGGGGTGGAATATTGCTGCCCCTAACTGCCCCCTTTAACAGGTAAAATTTGGGACCTAAAAAATTAAGAGAACCTTCACGGCATAACTGCAATAAACCTAAATTACGGGGGCGGGAAGTTCCTAACCTTACCCCCCGGGCCAGGTGGGAGAGATACATTATTTATCCCTTGGAAAATCCTGAGGATTAGTCCCAAACTTCCCCGATGCCCTTTCCTGAAACAAAGATTTGGGAGATGTTTAACACCCCCCAATGAAAAGTAGGGTCCCCTACCCGTTGGGGGAAAACCCAAAAGTGGGGGCCCAAGACTGTTCATCTGCCCCCCAGCATAAAAAGGGATTACCAATAGCCCCTTGTCTTCAAGCAGGCACTGGACGGCACCTAAATGGTCCCTGACCAGCCAGGCGTGGTTCGTACGTTGGACTGCGTGTGGCCAGCGTAACAGCCTGGTTGATCTGGCTCTGACCCAACATAAAGGCGGTACAGACCGGGCTGCAGGGCTTGACCCTGGAACTCTCCCCAGGTAAATTCCATTTTTGTTTACAAATAATTGTTTAGTTTTTTTTTTCATATTTAATGTTTTGCATTCCTCGAAAAAATGGAATAAAGATGCAAAAAATTGGTTTTAAGGAAGTGATTGTTGAACTGTAAAGGGAAACGTCGAAAAATTAGTGAATGTGGCGGAAAACTTAGAGTGAAAAGACAAAAGTGTGGAATACTAATGGTTTGATGCTAGAACAATATGGTAGTTTCATAGTATTGCCGCCAAACCACCAAAATGTCGGTACAGGTACGTTAGTGATGTTTTTACCGTATGGGACGACAGATGGGGTGGCTTTCAGACATTTTTGATATTTTTAAACCCCTTTTTCCCCTTTTTACATTGAGTTGGGGGAAATGAACAATAAATTCCTTCCTTGATTTCTCATCCCAAAAAAGTGACGATCAGCTTAAATTCAAAACTGTTTTAAAATTGACTCGTCAAAACCCGGCCCCCCCCCCAAACATCTTGCTGCTTGGTGCAAATCAATTTTTTAAAAGGAAAAATATGGAAATAATAAAGCGAAAAAATTTCCCGGGGGCGCTTGAAAAGAAAAACACACGAGCTGCTGTTTCTGCAATAAACCCCCCTAAGTCGCAGATGGGACCAGGGGCGGAAAGGAAAAAAATTTTAAAAAAATCCGACACAAGGAAAAAAAAACATGCATTGTGACCTTTATTGACAACTTTGAGCAGGGGCTTTATAAAAGTCAAAAGATCTCCGGAAAAAAACATGGAATATTTTGGGGGACAGTTGGGAATGCTGGGTCGGTGGAAAACTGCACGAGTTTAAAAAAAGTGGATATTAAAAAAAGGGATTAAAAAGGGCCTCATTAATTTTGAGTTCTGGGGGTGTGTTGAAAAATTTTTGGAATGGTTCAGCTTTTTGGGGAAATTGTTTTTGGGGTTTTGGATTACAGTGAGGATGTTCTGGATTTTCGGTATTGCGTGTTGCTTTTTGGCGAGGCTTTTTCTGTATTGAAAATGGTTGTGTTTTGGTTTGGGGATTTTTGAGTCGTCAGATTCCTCGTTGGTTTCTAAATGCGTGTTTGAGGTCTCGGATTTTCCCCCCGAAATTTCCGCCATTACAAAGGGATTGTTAAATTTTCCCTGGTTGAAGCTTTTTTTTTCCACTGGTAACCCTTGATTGGGGGTGGGGGGAACTAATGGGGGCTTAAAAAAAAGTTGGGAAAATTTTTGGAAATGGGTTGGTGGGGAAAGGCATTTTTTCTCGATGTCTTTTGGGTGTGTTGAAAATTTTAAGCCCTGTCTGGTTCAATAAGGCGAGAATAGTAATTTGGAAAAAAAAATTTTTCAATGGGGGCATTCTCTTAAGGAACCACTCCAGTTTAGTGCCCAAAAACCCCTAATTAACCACGTTTTTTTGGACTGGGGGAAAGTGGAAAAATCGTGTTAGGTGGTTTTTTGTAATTTAAAAAAGAATTCGGTCACGAGAGAAGAACATCAAGGAAAGGAAAGTGTTGGACTTTTCTTCAGTGTAAACTGGATTGATGGCTAACCTGGTTGAGTTCGTGTTGGGGAGCTTAAGTTGGCGCTGGGTTTGATGAAATGTTAAAAATAAAGGGTGACAGAAAAGGGGAAAAAAAATAAAATGCTTTAAATGTTCCATATATATTTAAAAGGCATTCCCAGGGGATGTTTGCTAAGGTTTGGTTTCGAAAAAAACAAAAACCCCCCATGTTCAACAAGGTCGTAAAATCGCTGGCTGGAAAGGAAAAATTTTTTAATCAAGGCTGGAGATTTTCTTGTTTCTGATGTTGATGTTGCGAAGGGGGTTGAGAAGGTCACCAGAGTGTTTGAGATGTGCTGGACTGATGGTGCCCAAAATTTTGGGGAGGGTGTTTAGCGAGAATTCCCTGCAACATCAACATAAAAAACCCCAAGAAACTCTCCAGCCTTGTTTTAAACCCCCCCCTATTAAAAAAGTACCTACTACACCCCCCATCGATCTTTTGCGCAGGAAAATTGAGGGCTCGCTTGATCTTCCTCTTCCCCCGGCGATTTCAGATTTCATCGCCCTTTTTAATATTTGGGCTTTACATTTTCCCTCTTTAAAACCCTCTTTCAGAAATTTTTTTGGACTACCCAGGGATGGCCATTAGTGCCGTTTTTTGGGGAACCTTTTTTGGGGCATTTGGAACCCCTTTTTTCCCTATTATTCCCTTTTTTTGTCACCTCCGTTATGTTGACGACATTCTCATCATAACTCCCGGGGGGTTTAATTTTTTCAAGCTCTCCAACACGAACTCAACCAGGTTAAACCTAATCCTTTTACACTAGAAAAAGGGAAAACCCTTTTCCCCTTTTCCTTGATGTTCTTCTCTGCAAACTGCCCCATGAACTTTTTTTTTTAAAATCTATCAAAAAACCCACCAATAAACCCCCGATCTTCCCCCCCTTCTCTCCCCACGCCCCCAAAAAATTTAAAAGTGGTGTAATTATAGGTTTTTTCCCCGGCCCCCCGAATCTCAGCAGTGATTTCCCCTTTAAAAAGAATGCTCCCTCATTGAACAATTTTTTTAAACTTCACTATTCTCCCCCTTTATTAGAGACTGCAGACGACGGGCATTAAACATCTTCAAACACCCAAAAAAACACTGCTGGGGAAAAGATACAAATCCTTCCCACCAACCCCCTTTCCAAACAAGTTTCCCCAAAATTTTTTTAAAACCCCCCTTCCAGTATCCACCTACATCCCCACCATCAAAAGGAAAAATTTCCGAAAAAAAGAAAAGCTGCAATCCCGGCAGGGGTATACACAATCCCTTTTAAAACGCAGCAAATTATACGTTGGCCCAAACTCCCAGACCTACAAAACGCATTTCAGAACACCCGTCGCGGGGAGATCTGACGACTCAAGAAATCCTGTTTCAACACCCCAAATTTACACAACCATTTTTAAACAACTCGAAAGAAACTTCGCCAAAAAGACAACACCCCTACCGAAGAATCCCAGAATCCTCACTTCTGTTAAACCAACAACTTCCCCGGCCCCAGCCCCAACATGGGTGTTTGAAAAAAAATTTCCCTCCCCCCTGAACCCCCAAAAATGGCCCTTTTTGGTCCAAGTCACATATGTTTTTTTAAATATCCCACAAAACTGCCCTGGGCCCCCCCCTGACCCAGCATTCTTACCAAAATGTCCCTTTAACTCCATGTTGCTCATTTTCCAGGGAGATCTGTCTGTGACTGATAAAAACCCCTTTTGGGGGCGTTGTCAATAAAGGATCACATTAACCCCTTTTTGTGTTTATTTTTCCCCAAAAAGGGGAAAACACGACTTTATCTTCACAAATAATGAGAACCTGGTAAGAAACATAACAATATGAAAAACAACTAATTCAGATCACAATCTAATCGAAGTCCAGACTTAATGCCCAAAAAGGGGCCTGACCAACCCAAAAAGCATACGTTCGAAAAATTTCACCCGGGTTCAACTCCCAACAAGAACATCATCTGGGATCCCGGTAAAAAAATGTCCTAAATGAAGCATGTTGGGAAGATATCTTAAAAAACATTTTGGGGGCCCCAGTGCCTTGAAAAAATCAACTTCCTGGCTGCTGAAGTATGTTCAAGGTATTCCCCCAAAAAAAAAGAAAAAAGGCAAACTAAAAGAGAGAGATGCCCCCACAGGAAAGGCAAAGAATCACTGAACTCCCCATAACGCTAGATTATCTGAAACACGGAAGGGAAAAGGGGGAAACCCGGGGGAAAAAGGGAAAAAATTGAGCTTAAGTTAAAAACTCATAC
>WNWK01019957.1:0-36769 GCA_009830355.1 Cherax destructor | reverse complement strand
CAGTAAGTATTGGTCCTAAAAATTTTTTTAGCCATCCTGTTTATAAAATGCACTCTTCATTTAAAAAAATGATTTTTTTTTTAAATATTCGGAGCGTGCGCGAGTGAACGTAGATCTACGTGTGGACAGTTAAAGGGTTAAGACTTCAGGTACCAACTCCTTTTCTAGGGTTACTTCCCTTCTTTGTTTTTTACTGCCACAGTACATTCATTATTTACTTTAAAACATTTGTAGTCTTAATGTAGGGAGAGGGTGTGTAGTATTTTTTGTAGGAATTCAGTGTGGTAGCGTGTGGCGTAGGTACACGTATGCAGCTCACCCCCCTGTGCTACACTACACAGCCATATTATTACCATGTTCACTGAGTTTAATAGTTTCTGACAACTATCTTTAGATGCCATCATAAACAAAGAGAGAAGTAATAAATAATTCATGCCGAGAATTGTAAACAAATGCATATGAAGGGCGGTTACTGCAGCAGACGCTAGACTTACAGTTTTGTCTAACACTGCATCAGAGAAAACGTAATGTTTACTCTCCACCCAACTCACCACTCGATAGCATATAAACATTGTATCAATGTTTATATGTTATATGATATGTAACTTGTTTCTTATATAATTTTGAAGAAAATACAGATGGATTAATGAAAATGTCTATATTACTCTAAAATAAGACATTTGTTTGAGCTTGGTGTGGGGAAGTACCCTGGCTGGTTTGTGTGGGTAAGTACCCTGGCTGGTTTGTGTGGGGAAGTACCCTGGCTGGTTTGTGTGGGTAAGTACCCTGGCTGGTTTGTGTGGGGAAGTACCCTGGCTGGTTTGTGTGGGGAAGTACCCTGGCTGGTTTGTGTGGGGAAGTACCCTGGCTGGTTTGTGTGGGGAAGTACCATGGCTGGTTTGTGTGGGGAAGTACCCTGGCTGGTTTGTGTGGGGAAGTACCCTGGCTGGTTTGTGTGGGGAAGTACCCTGCCTGGTGTGGGGAAGTACCCTGGCTGGATTGTGTGGGGAAGTACCCTGGCTGGTTTGTTTTGGGAAGTACTTTGGCTAGTTTGTGTGGGGAAGTACCATGGCTGGTTTGTGTGGGGAAGTACCCTGGCTGGTTTGTTTTGGGAAGTAACCTGGCTGGTTTGTGTGGGGAAGTACCCTGGTTGGTTTGTTTTGGGAAGTACTTTGGCTGGTTTCTGTGGGGAAGTACCCTGGCTGGTTTATGTGGGGAAGTACCCTGGCTGGTTTGTGTGGGAAGTACCCTGGCTGGTTTGTGTGGGGAAGTACCTGGCTGGTTTGTTTTGGGAAGTACTTTAGCTGGTTTATGTGGGAAGTACCCTGGTTGGTTTGTGTTGGAAAGTACCCTGGCTGGTTTGTGTGGGGAAGTACCCTGGCTGGTTTGTTTTGGGAAGTAACCTGGCTGGTTTGTGTGGGGAAGTACCCTGGCTGGTTTGTTTTGGGAAGTACTTTGGCTGGTTTGTGTGGGGAAGTACCCTGGCTGGTTTATGTGGGGAAGTACCCTGGCTGGTTTGTGTGGGGAAGTACCCTGGCTGGTTTGTGTGGGGAAGTACCCTGGCTGGTTTGTTTTGGGAAGTACTTTAGCTGGTTTATGTGGGGAAGTACCCTGGTTGGTTTGTGTTGGAAAGTACCCTGGCTGGTTTGTGTGGGGAAGTACCCTGGCTGGTTTGTGTGGGGAAGTACCCTGGCTGGTTTGTGTGGGGAAGTACCCTGGCTGGTTTGGGTGGGAAAGTACCATGGCTGGTTTGTGTGGGGAAGTACCCTGGCTGGTTTGTGTGGGGAAGTACCCTGGCTGGTTTGTGTGGGGAAGTACCCTAGCTGGTTTGTTTTGGGAAGTACTTTGGCTGGTTTGTGTGGGGAAGTACCCTGGCTGGTTTGTGTGGGGAAGTACCCTGGCTGGTTTGTGTGGGGAAGTACCCTGGCTGGTTTGTGTGGGGAAGTACCCTGGCTGGTTTGTGTGGGGAAGTACCCTGGCTGGTTTGGGTGGGGAAGTACCATGGCTGGTTTGTGTGGGGAAGTACCCTGGCTGGTTTGTGTGGGGAAGTACCCTGGCTGGTTTGTGTGGGGAAGTACCCTGGCTGGTTTGTTTTGGGAAGTACTTTGGCTGGTTTGTGTGGGGAAGTACCCTGGCTGGTTTGTGTGGGGAAGTACCCTGGCTGGTTTGTGTGGGGAAGTTCCTTGCAGGTTTGTGTGGGGAAGTACCCTGCCTGGTGTGGGGAAGTACCCTGCTTGGTGTTGGGAAGTACCCTGCCTGATGTGTTCTTACTTGAATTCTATCGTGTTTCTCGCCTTCTATAGCAAAGAGCTGGCACTAAGAGCTTTCTTTGGGCCCATGGTGGCTTATTTAGCAGTTGCAAGCACTAAAACGAATGAAATATTAAGAAATATATTGTATGAACGCATGAGGTGATCGTCACTCACCGAGATACAATGCCAGACTGACTCTGAATGGTGTTTGTGTGCCCGCGGTGGCTGGAAAGCCGCTCGGATGCGTTTCGTACAATCGCCGATTTTTAAGCCAAATCACGAAAATCTAGCCAATATTTCTGCGAAAAAAGTTAACAATTTTCAAATTTCACGATATTCAAGGGGGACGATTTTCAAGGGTCCACTATATTTCTCTTTGCATTCTATTTGTTAGGAAGTTATAGATCCATCTTCCAACTTTTCCTGTTATTTCTTTATCATGCATTTTGTGCACTTTTCGAAAGCTTTTGCAAAGTCTGTGTATACCACATCTGTATTTTGTTTATCCACTACAGCAACCAGGACCTTTTCATAGTGGCACAGTAGCTGGGACAGGCAGGAGCGACCTGCTCTATACCCGTGTTGCCCTGGGTTGTAATTGATAGGTATCTAGGTGGTTGGTGATCTTGCTTCTTAGAACCCTATCAAAGATTTTTATGAAATGGGATGTTAGTGCTATCAGTCATTAGTTTTTTGCAGTTGCTTTACTGTCACCTTTTGAGAGTGGGGTTATGTATGTTGTTTTTAGTGAGTGTGGGATGACCCCTGTGTCCATTCTCCCTCTCCATAGAACGCTGAAGGCATCCGACAGGGGCTTCTTGCAATTCTTGATGAACACGGAGTTCCATGAGTCTGGGTCTGGGGCAGAGTGCATGGGCATGTCATTTATTACCTTTTCAAAGCCTTGTGGAGTTAGGATAATATCTGAGATTTTTGAGATGACAAAATTTTGGGTCTCATTCATAAAGAATTCATTTAGATTGTCGACCCTTAGTCTGGGCAGTGGCTCGCTGAACATTGAGTCGAATTGGGACTTTAGTATCTCACTCATTTCTTGGCTGTCATCTGTGTATGTCCCATCTTGCCTAAGGAGGGGAGCAATACTGAATGTTGTTTTTCCCTTAGATTTGGCATAAGACAAGAAGTATTTTGTTTGTTTTTCAATTTCCTTTATAGCTTTTAGTTCTTCCTATGATTCTTGTCTCCTCTAAGATTCCTTCAGCTTAAGTTCCATATTTGCAATTTCATTGACCAGTGCCAACCCATTTGTGACTGCATATTAGACTGGACAGTTGGACATGTATTGTTTACTCTTAAACATCGGCAAAAATCAAACATTTCCGCTATTTTGAGCTCAATTTCAAGGTACTTTTCATCATGAAACCAATCAAAATCTTCTTTATATCTATAATATATCTTCCATTCTATCAAAGGCGACCAAGAAAATGAGAATACAACCATAAATACCATACAAAAATACACATCAAAGTCGGCGTTTTAATCCAAAAACACAGTTGGAGTTTTTTCTCATGCACTACTTCCTGCAGGATTTCTTTTTATACTGCATACACTGACCTATTCTCTCACATGTAGGTCTACCATCTTTCTCCTGCTTGATTTGGAGCCACTAGAATTTTGGCATTTTAATACGTCACCGACACTAGCTTGTAAGCTGTACCTAAATGAAAGGGTTAAACTCGGTAAAAAAGGTATGTCGATGTTAATAATAATAATAATGATAATAAAAAAATAATCGCTCTGGCGTGCTTTAAATGTTGACTACCAAACTTATACAAAATACCTATGATATTTCAAGCACTTCAGAGCGATTATTTATTATTATTATTATTATTATTATTATTATTATTATTATTACAGTGGACTCTCCATTTTTGTGTATCTCCATTTTCGGCAATTTTATTTTTCGGGGAAATTTTACCTCCATTTTTCGGTGATTACCTCCGTTTTTGTTCTTGGTACAGAACCTGTCCACCAGTGCCTCGCACATACAAAGCCGCAAGACCACCACCCATGCACCTCCCACGCACATTGTCACGCAGTGTAGCATTGTTTATGCTTGAGTGAATATCATCCCAGGAATTCATACAAAACATTTATTAACAATTCATTGTTTTCGTCTCTTGATTATTGTTTGTGACTACTAAATAAGCTACCATGGGCTCAAAGAAAGCTCCTAGTGCCAGTCCTTTGGTAAAGAAAGTGAGGAACACCGTAGAATTAAAGAAAGAGCTAATTAAAAAAATATGATAGTGGTGTAAGTATTGTTGAGCTTGCCAGGATATACAATAGGGCCCCATCAACCATTGGTTCCATTGTGTCAAGGAGAAAAGAAATAACTGAAGCTAATGTTGTGAAAGGGGTGAATATAATAACGAAACAGAAATCACAAACAATGGAAAATATGGAGAAATTGTTGTTGGTGTGGATAAAGGAAAAACTGCTAGCGGGTGACAGTGTTGTGCAGTCATTAATATGTGAAAAAGCAAGGCAGTTGCACACTGATCTTGTCAAGAAAATCCCTGGAACCAGTGCTGATGTTGATGAATTTAAGGCCAGCAAAGGCTGGTTTGAAAAAAATCAAGAAAAGAAGTGGGATACACAGTGTTGTAAGGCATGGTGAGGTTCCAGTTCAGATAAACAAGTGGCTGTAAAGGCTGAAAATTTCAAAACCAAACAAGTATTTAATTGTGACGAAACAGGCCTCTTTTGGAAGAAAATGCCAAAGAGGTCCTACATCATGCAGGAGAAAAAGGCACTGCCAGGACACAAACCTATGAAATACAGGCTAACTCTTATGTTGTGTGGTAATGCTAGTGGGGATTTCAAAGTGAAGCCTTTACTCATGCATCACTCTGAAAATCCCAGAGTGTTCAAGAAATAGTGTTGCCAAGAGTAAATTGTGTATGATGTGGAAGGCTAACCCTAAGGCATGGGTTACTAGGGTAATTTTCCTGGAATGGTTTAATCAAGTATTTGGCCCCAGTGTGAAGAAATATCTATTGGACAATAAATTGGGACTCAAGTGTCTCCTGGTATCGGACAATGCTCCTGCTCATCCTCCAGACTTGGAAGACCAATTGTCTAAGGAATTCAAATTTGAACAGTATTTAGATAAGGGTAAAGAGGTTTTTGTGGCATTTATAGATTTGGAAAAGGCGTATGATAAAGTGGATAGGGGGCAATGTGGTAGATTTTGCAAATGTATGGAATAAGAGGTAGGTTATTGAAAGCTGTGAAGAGTCTCTACGAGGATAGTGAGACTCAGGTTAAAGTATGTAGGTGAGAGAGGGATTATTAACCAGTAAAAGTAGGCCTTAAACAGGGATGTGTGAAGTCACCATGGTTGTTCAACATATTTATAGATGGAGTTGTAAGAGAAGTGAATGCTTGGGTGTTGGCAAGAGGTGTGGGGTAAAAGATAAAGAATCTAACACAAAGTGGAAGTTTTCGCAGTTGCTCTTTGCTGATGACACTGTGATTTTGAGGGATTTTGAAGAGAAATTGCAGAGGTTGGTCGATGAGTTTGGTAGGGTATGTAAAAGAAGGAAATTGAAAGTGAATATAGGAAAGAGGGGATGTTAACATGTCACCGACACTGAGTTAAACTCAGTGAAGAAGGTATGTCGATGGTAATAATAATAATAATAATAATAATAATAAATCATAATCACTTTGGAGTGCTTTAAATGTCAACTACCAAACTTACACGTAATATGTATGACATTTAAAGTGCTCCAGAGTGATTATTTATTAATAATATTTTTGTTATTATTATTATTATTATTATTATTATTATTATTATTATTATTATTATTATAAATTATTATTATTGGAGGCTTTAGGAAGGGTAGGGGGTGTGTAGATCAAGTGTTTGCAGTGAAATATATAGGAGTGGTCTTGGATTGTTTACCCTGATGTTAACACTGTTTTCTTTCTCTATAGACCAGAGGTACAGAGAGAATGTATCTATCTTATGATCTTATCCGAAAGCGGCAGCCTCCGCCACTTACCACACTCACATAATAATATGGCATATATTATTCATTGCGGTACCTTTAACCTGTAAACGGTCCAAACGTATATATACGTTCACTACCCCAGTGCCCCGAATATTTAAAAAAAAAAAAATTGTTTTTTATAGAAATAAAGAGAACATTTTTCTAAGTGTAATAACATAAAAAAAAAATTTAGGCTCAGTAAGTTGGCACTGAATGCTCACCTTACGGCAACATAGAGTCCTGCCCCTTGCAGAAGTGTTGCCGATATACCATTTTTTCTCGTTTTTATATTATTGTATTTTATTTTATTTTTATGTTCTGATAAATACAATTTATAGTACAGTCATCCCTCGGTTTTCGTGTTTAATCCGTTCCTGAGGGAGGCACTAAAACTGAAACACACGAAAACTGAAACCATTTTCCCTATAAGAAATAATGGAAATTCAATTAATCCGTTCCAGAAACCATGAAGATTGGAAATTTTTTTTTTGGGGGGGGCCTTAAAGATAGATTTACATGCACAAATGAATGAAATGAATGTGGCACTTACCTTTATTGAAGACTGATGTTGCTGGATGGAAGAGAGGGAGGAGGGGAGAGGGAAGAGATCCTATTTTTTGGAAGGGGAATCCCCTTCCATAAGGAATTTAGGTACCAAGTCCTTATCCGGGGTCACTTCCTGCATGCCTGCTACACTCCCTCCCTGTCTGCTACACTCCCTCCCTGCCTGCCACTCCCTCCCTGCCTGCTACACTCCCTGCATACCGTACACTCCCGCATACATGCTACACTCCCTGCATTCATGCTACACTCCTGCATACATGCTACACTCCTGCATACATGCTACACTCCCTGCATACATGCTACACTCCCTGCATACCGCTATATCGCTGCATACATGCTACACTCCCTGCATACCGCTACACTCCCGCATACAGCTACACTCCCTGCATTCATGCTACACTCCCTGCATTCATGCTACACTCCCTGCATACAGCTACACTCCCTGCATACCTACTTACACTCCCTGCATACATGCTACACTCCCTGCATACTGCTACACTCCCTGCATACCTGCTACATTCCTGCATGTAGCTACACTCCCTGCATACTTGCTACACTCCCTGCTTTCCTGCTACACTCCCTGCATACCTGCTACACTCTTTGCAAGCATGCTACACTCCCTGCATACCTGCTACACTCCCTGCATGCGTGCTACACTCCCTACATACCTTCTACACTCCCTGCTTTCCTCCTACACTCCCTGCATACCTGCTACACTCCCTGCATACCTTCTACACTCCCTGCATACCTGCTACACTCCCTGCATACCTGCTACACTCCCTGCATACCTGCTACACTACCTGCATACCTGCTACACTCCCTGCATACCTGCTACACTCCCTGCTACACTCCCTGCTTTCCTGCTGCACTCCCTGCATGCCTCCTACACTCCCTGCATGCCTCCTACACTCCCTGCATGCCTGCTACACTCACTACTTTCCTACTACACTCCCTGCATAGCTGCTACACTCCCTGCATACCTTCTACACTCCCTGCTTTCCTCCTACACTCCCTGCATACCTGCTACACTCCCTGTATACCTGCTTCACTCCCTGCATACCTGCTACACTCTCTGCATATCTGCTACACTTCCTGCATACCTGCTACACTCCCTGCATATCTGCTACACTTCCTGCATACCTGCTACACTCCCTGCATGCATGCTACACTCCCTGCATGCCTGCTACACTCTTAACCCTTTGACTGTTTCGGTCGTATATACAGTGGACCCCTGGATTACGAAAGGTTTAGGTAGCGAAAAAATCAGAAAACAAAAGCTTTTTTCGCAATCGGATAGCAAAAAAAGCTCGGTTAGCGAAACGTATTAGACCTGTCTGCCTGCTTTGCGCCTGACCTGTGCTTGCGCAGGACGCCAGTGAAGCGTTGTTTACCATTGAGAGAACATTACCTAGTGCGCTCTTTCAAACATTCACAATACATTTGGTGTCTTTTTTGGTGGTATATAGTGATTGTCACTGTGAAATAAGTCACCATCTGTCCAAAGAAGCTTCCTAGTGGCACCCCTGTGGTAGCATTCATGCAGGGAGTGTAGTATTCATGCAGGGAGTGTAGCATTCATGCAGGGAGTGTAGCATTCATGCAGGGAGTGTAGCATTCATACAGGGATTGTAGCATTCATGCAGGGAGTGTAGCATTCATGCAGGGAGTGTAGCATTCATGCAGGGAGTGTAGCATTCATGCAGGAAGTGTAGCATTCATGTAGGGAGTGTAGCATTCATGCAGGGAGTGTAGCATTCATGCAGGGAGTGTAGCATTCATACAGGGATTGTAGCATTCATGCAGGGAGTGTAGCATTCATGCAGGAAGTGTAGCATTCATACAGGGAGTAGCATTCATGCAGGGAGTGTAGCATTCATGCAGGGAGTGTAGCAGGCATGCAGGGAGTGTAGTATTCATGCAGGGAGTGTAGCATTAATGCAGGGAGTGTAGCATTTATGCAGGGAGTGTAGCATTCATGCAGGAAGTGTAGCATTCATACAGGGAGTAGCATTCATGCAGGGAGTGAAGCATTCATGCAGGGAGTGTAGCAGGCATGCAGGGAGTGTAGCATTCATGCAGGGAGTGTAGCATTCATGCAGGGAGTGTAGCATTCATGCAGGAAGTGTAGCATTCATGCAGGGAGTGTAGCATTCATGCAGGGAGTGTAGCATTCATGCAGGAAGTGTAGCATTCATACAGGGAGTAGCATTCATGCAGGGAGTGTAGCATTCATGCAGGGAGTGTAGCAGGTATGCAGGGAGTGTAGCAGGCATGCAGGGAGTGTAGCATTCATGCAGGGAGTGTAGCATTCATGCAGGGATTGTAGCATTCATGCAGGGAGTGTAGCAGGCATGCAGGGAGTGTAGCATTCATGCAGGGAGTGTAGCATTCATGCAGGAGTGTAGCATTTATGCAGGGGGTGTAGCATTCATGCAGGGAGTGTAGCATTCATGCAGGGAGTGTAGCATTCATGCAGGGAGTTTAGCATTCATGCAGGGAGTGTAGCAGGCATGCAGAGAGTGTAGGAGGCATGCAGGGAGTGTAGCATTCATGCAGGGAGTGTAGCATTCATGCAGGGAGTGTAGCATTCATACAGGGAGTGTAGCAGGCAAGCAGGGAGTGTAGCAGGCATGCAGGGGGTGTAGCATTTATGCAGGGGGTGTAGCATTCATGCAGGGGGTGTAGCATTCATGCAGGGAGTGTAGTAGGCATGCAGGGAGTGTAGCATTCATGCCCCTGTCAGCCTCCCTATCTTCCAGATGCCTGCAAGTCTCTTCAATAAAGGTAATTAAATGTTATTTATATTATATTTTGTGTGAATATTTTTTTGTGGAACGGATTAATTGTATTTACATTATTTCTTATGGAAAATAAGGGTTTGGATTACGAAAGGTTTGGGTTAAGATATAGCTCCTGGAACAGATTAATTTCGTTAACCGGGGGTCCACTGTATACGTCTTACGAGCCACTGTTTCAGACGTATCTATACGCCTAAATTCTAGCGGCCTCAAATCAAGCAGGAGAAAGCTGGTAGGCCCACATGTGAGAGAATGGGTCTGTGTGGTCAGTGTGCGCAGTATAAAAAAAATTGGGCAGCCAGTGGTGCATTGTGGGAAGGATATTTCAGTAGTCCTTGTTCAGCATGCCTAGCGGTAAGAATTATCTGAATCCTTGATGCATCTGAGACGGTTCTCTTCCTCAATGATAGCTCTAACATAGATGGAAGTGTCTCTGAAGATAAATTTATGGTTTTGAAGAGTTTGTGACAAAAAGAAATGCCCAGGATACCAGAAGGAAGGAAGGAAGGAAGGAAGAAAGAAAGTAAGGAAGGAAGGAAGGAAGAGATGAGAGTAAGGAAGGAAGGAAAAAAGAGATGAGAGGAAGGAAGGAAGGAAAGAAGAGATGAGAGGAAGGAAGGAAAGAAGAAGGAAGGAGGGAAGGAAGAAGGAAGGCATTAAGAAAGAAAGAAAGAGAGAAAGGAAGGAAGAGATGAGGGGAAGGAAGGAACAAAAGAAGTAAGAAAGGAAGGAAGAAATAAAGGAAGGAATGAAGGAAGAAAGGAAGGCAGGAAGGAAGGAAGAGATGAGAGGAAGGAAGGAAGGAAATATGTAAGAAAGGAAGGCATAAAGAAAAGAAGGAATGAAGGAAGAAAGGAAGCAAGGAAGGTAGGTATGAAGGAAAGGAAGGAGTTTGTGGGGAAGAAGACATAGGTCCCCTTTTGTGTTGACAGGTTGACAGGCAGTGTGGGAGTGGTGAGTAATGGTATAATATGTCATTTTGACAGCTGCCTTACTCTGACTCAGCAAATTTAGATGTCCACGCACACACACACACACACACACACACACACACACACACACACACACACACACACACACATAGCTTGGAGCTTTGAAGTGCTAATTGCAGTTGATGGAAAGTGTCCAGTCATTATATATGTGTATATATATTATAGAACAATAGTAATATTTTTTTTTATTGTTGGTTGGTGTAAACAAGTTTTGTAAGCAATATAATGATACTAATGTTTTTGCAATTATTGTGTTGCATACAATGAGTGTATATATATATACATTGCACCTTAATTTGGTCTCACAGGCCACATATGTGGTTTATTTTTTGCCAAATTTACCGCTCTATATCTCGGTAAGTACTGATCGGAAAAAAAAATTTGGACTTAAACAATCAGAAAAATAATCTTAATATTTTGATAAAAAAGAATAATTTTGTTTTTCGAATACTTTGCGACATGAAATGACAGTCTCAGAAAAGGATCTCCGACAGTCAAAGGGTTAAATTCCATCGTGTTTCTCACTTTCTTTACCAAAGGACTGGCACTAGGAGCTTTCTTTGGGCCCATGATAGCTTATTTAGTAGTCACAAACAATAATCAAGAGCCAAACACAATGAATTGTTAATAAATATTTTGTATGAACTCCTGAGATGATGTTCACTCAAGCAAAAACAATGCTACACTGCTGACAATGTGCGTGGGTGGTGGTCTAGCAGGCTTTGTATGTGTGGGGCACTGGTGGACAGGTTCTGTACCAAGAATGAAAACGGAGGTAATCACCGAAAACGGAGGTAAAATTTCCCCGAAAAAACTGCATGAAAACTGAAACACATGAAAAGAGAGATACACAAAAATGGAGGGTTGACTGTATATGTATAATTGTTTTGTTTATGTAAAACTATAGTTATTCTTTAAAAAATGTATTTTTTGTGAATATTTTTGGGTGTCTGGAACAGATTAATTGTATTTTCATTATTTCTTATGGGAAATATTGCTTCGACTTTTGGCCACTTCGACTTTAGGCCTAGCTCCTGGAATGGATTTCGACTGAAAGTCAGTGTTCCACTGTATTTGTAGACAATAGCATGTGACCAAGGCAGTGAAAATATTCACCTGTCAGTGTGTTTGTGACTATTTGAGTACTATTTCAGTACCTAATATTAGTGTCAGAACAAATATTGGCTATGAAATCACAAGAACTACTATAAATTGTAATTATCTGAACAAAAATTATATAAATTAAAATAAAAATGAGAAAAAGAGGTATATCAGCAACACTTCTGCAAACGGGAGAACTCCATGTTGCTGTGAGGTGAGCATCCAGTGCCAACTTTGCAGCCTTATATCTTAGTAAGTACTAACCATAAAAATTTTTGCGGGGTCTAATTACAGAAAGGAAATTGCTCTTTATATTTTTTTTTTTAAATGTTCACAGCAGTGGCAGTGAATTTTTTTGTCTAGGTTTGGACAGTTTAAGTATTTAATTTGAGTGCCGAGGTTCCACTGTATCTGAAGAACAGTTGGATATAGTGAATTAAATGAACTTGCTTTTAATGTCACAAAATTTAACCCTTAAACAGTCCAAACGTATATATACGTTACCTCGCCCAGTGCCTTGAATATTTTGATTTTTTTGTATAGAAATAGAGAGCACAATTTTCTAAGTGTTATAGGATAAAAATAAAAACTTTAGGGTCAGTACTTACCGAGATATGGCGCCATGAAGTTGGCACTTGGCAATCACCTGACAGCAACATGAAGCACTGCCGCTTGCAGAAAATCTAGATATTTATCATTTTCTTCCATTTTTTTTTAATATTCTTGGTTTTTATTATATATGATAGCTATTTTACAGTAAATCTTTTGATTTCAATGTCAATTGTTGTTTATACACCAATATTTATACAAAATTATTATCATACTGACACAAACACACATGTACACACCTGGCTGAATCACATTCTATTATCTACAACTATATACAAGTATTTACATGTCCCACTTATGTTTCTAGAAGTCCACAATTGTATGATACTCCATGAAGCATGGATTCATACAGAGTGCAACCCCTCACTCATGACATATGAATCGTGTGTCCTTATGTTTTGTGGTGGTCGCACACACAACACACTTCTTCTGGGAATGCTTCTTCTTTGGGGTAGGTGGTAAAGGTACCAGGTAGTGACAGTTAGAGATGATTCGGGCTGGCACTTCCCCCACTGGCTGTGGTTGTGGTTGAGGAACAAGTCACTGTTGAGGGGCAGGTACAGGTGTGGTACCATACTTTTTTGCTATCTGTTTTACGATATTCAGGGAGAATTCCACAAAATGTTGTTGTTTTCCATTCTTTATTTCATACATATTGAATGCATTAATCATTGCAATGTCTACACTCAGCTACCACCACTACACTCAGCTACCATCACTATACTCAGCTACCACCACTACACTCAGCTACCATCACTACACTCAGCTACCATCACTATACTCAGCTACCATCACTACACTCAGCTACCATCACTACACTCAGCTACCACCACTACACTCAGCTACCATCACTACACTCAGCTACCACCACTACACTCAGCTACCACCACTACACTCAGCTACCATCACTACACTCAGCTACTACTGCTTGACTCAGCTACCTTCACTACACTCAACTATCTCCACTACACTCAGCTACCACCACTACACTCAGCTACCATCACTACAATAAGCTACCACCACTACACTTAGCTACCATAACTACACTCATCTACCATCACTACACTCAGCTACCACCACAACACTCCACTCAGCTACCATCACTACACTAAGCTACTACTGCTACACTCAGCTACCATCACTACACTCAGCTACCATCACTACAGTCAGCTACCACCACTACACTCAGCTACCATCATTATACTCAGCTACCACCACTACACTCAGCTACCATCATTATACTCAGCTACCACCACTACACTTAGCTACCATCACTACACTCAGCTACCATCACTACACTCAACTATCACCACTACACTCAGCTACCACCACTGCACTCAGCTACCATCACTACACTCAGCTACCATCACTACACTCAGCTACCACCACTACACTCAGCTACCATCACTGCACTCAGCTACCACCACTACACTCAGCTACCACACTACACTCAGCTACTACCACTACACTCAGCTACTACTGCTACACCCAGCTACCATCACTACACTCAGCTATCACCACTACACTCAGCTACCACCACTACACTCAGCTACCATCACTACACTCAGCTAACATCACTACACTCAGCTACCATCACTACACTGGGATACCACCACTACACTCAGCTACCACCACTGCACTCAGCTACCATCACTACACTCAGCTACTATCACTACACTCAGCTATCATCACTACACTCAGCTACCACCACTACACTCAGCTACCATCACTACACTCAACTATCACCACTACACTCAGCTACCACCACTGCACTCAGCTACCATCACTACACTCAGCTACTATCACTACACTCAGCTATCATCACTACACTCAGCTACCACCACTACACTCAGCTACCACCACTACACTCAGCTACCACCACTACACTCAGCTACCATCACTACACTCAGCTACTACTGCTTGACTCAGCTACCTTCACTACACTCAACTATCTCCACTACACTCAGCTACCACCACTACACTCAGCTACCATCACTACAATAAGCTATCACCACTACACTTAGCTACCATAACTACACTCATCTACCATCACTACACTCAGCTACCACCACAACACTCCACTCAGCTACCATCACTACACTAAGCTACTACTGCTACACTCAGCTACCATCACTACACTCAGCTACCATCACTACAGTCAGCTACCACCACTACACTCAGCTACCATCATTATACTCAGCTACCACCACTACACTCAGCTACCATCATTATACTCAGCTACCACCACTACACTTAGCTACCATCACTACACTCAGCTACCATCACGACACTCAACTATCACCACTACACTCAGCTACCACCACTGCACTCAGCTACCATCACTACACTCAGCTACTATCACTACACTCAGCTATCATCACTACACTCAGCTACCACCACTACACTCAGCTACCATCACTACACTCAACTATCACCACTACACTCAGCTACCACCACTGCACTCAGCTACCATCACTACACTCAGCTACTATCACTACACTCAGCTATCACCACTACACTCAGCTACCACCACTACACTCAGCTACCACACTACACTCAGCTACCATCACTACACTCAGCTACCATCACTACACTCAGCTACCACCACTACACTCAGCTACCACCACTACACTCAGCTACCACAACTACACTCAGCTACCATCACTACACTCAGCTACCATCACTACACTCAGCTACCACCACTACACTCAGCTACCACAACTACACTCAGCTACCATCACTACACTCAGCTACCATCACTACACTCAGCTACCACCACTACACTCAGCTACCATCACTGCACTCAGCTACCACCACTACACTCAGCTACCACACTACACTCAGCTACTACCACTACACTCAGCTACCACAACTACACTCAGCTACCATCACTAGCACTCACTACTCATCACTACACTCAAGCTACCACCACTACACTCAGCTACCACAACTACACTCAGCTACCACCACTACACTCAGCTACCACAACTACACTCAGCTACCATCACTACACTCAGCTACCATCACTACACTCAGCTACCACCACTACACTCAGCTACCATCACTGCACTCAGCTACCACCACTACACTCAGCTACCACACTACACTCAGCTACTACCACTACACTCAGCTACCACAACTACACTCAGCTACCATCACTACACTCAGCTACCACACTACACTCAGCTACTACCACTACACTCAGCTACTACTGCTACACCCAGCTACCATCACTACACTCAGCTATCACTACTACACTGGGATACCACCACTACACTCAGCTACCACCACTACACTCAGCTGCCACCACTACACTCAGCTACCACCACTACACTCAGCTACCACTACATTAAAGTATGTACATTAAAGAGTATGCGTATTATACTAATATCTTCCTCATATATATAAAGTCACATCACTATATTTAAGTATATATTCTATTTTGAGAAAATCAGTAATATCTATTCTGGTATAGAAGTAAGTTAAACTTTGTTCCTGTTTATTTGTTTGTGGTCGAAGGTGATTCAAGATGACTGGAAAGGACGACACTGAGAGAAAGAGGAAGAGAGTCTATGAGGATTCTGTACACAAGTATTGGAATGACTCTCACAAACGTCCACGGCTACATGCCATACAAGATCATTTTAAGTGTGTAAGAATGAAGCCTGACCTACAGTCATTGGCAGATCCCCTAAAATGTTTACGTATGGAGTCGAAGCCACAGAAGAATTTTGAACAACACATTAAAAAGTCTCTGTGGAATTGCTGCAAAATGTGTGCAGAGAGTACAAAGTCAATGTGTTTGGAGCTCTTATGCACAACTTTTTGTTCAATGAGGAAAGCTGTAAGCGGCTTGGATCAGGCTCTTATGGCACATGTTATGTTACTACTGTATCCTCTTCATGCTGGGTAACAAAATCTTGCCCAGATAGATCTGAATGTCTCAAATCCTTAGTTCAAGAGATCCGCACCCTTCAGGCTCTTCAGGACATCCCAGGAGTCCAAAAAATAATAGCAGTTTGCCCAGAACACTTGGCAATAGTGACAGAATATGCAGGAGAAACACTGGAGCAACTTAACAGAAAACATGCACTAAGCCGTCATGAAATTTTTGATATTCTGTCACAGGTGTGCAATATTCTGATTGATATTCACTCTTGTGGCTGGACCCATCTAGACATCAAATCTGACAACATCTGCATAAAACGCACACCTCAGGGACTCTGCGTTACAATCATCGACTATGGACTTGCCGTTCCTCTGGGCTATAAACATAGTTTCATCAAGGGCACCCAGGCTCACCACACTGCACCCGAGGTCCTGAACAACAAGCCTGCAACACCTCAAGCCGACTGCTTCAGCACTGCCCGCCTTATTACCTCTCTGGACATGTTCTTCAATTGTCAACTGCAGGTCTGGGTATAGCAAGCATTGTCCAGGGATGTGAACCTGCGGCCTAGCCTCAAAATACTCAAAAACCTTCTCCATATCTCTCGTAACAAGTGTTGAATTAATGCATATCAACATACATGTAAAGGAAGAGTTGAGAGAAAACAACTTTACAGTTTCTACTGGAGTCGCAGCTGAGTCAGAAGAGCAGTGAGAACAAGAGACCTTCATTGATGGCCTTCTCATCTCTGATAAACCACAAACCTGTACAAGAAACAACTCCACCTGCCTACTTGGAGACAAAGCCAGAGTCTGTACATGAAACCCAAGATTATGATTTTGACCTTGATGCTCTCCTTTACTAAACCAACAACAACACAAATTGAAAGGTTTATTTTTTTTTAAATTTTAAAGAAGCTAATATTATTATTTTATTTAAGTGAAAGGACTGATTTTAGTTGAGGTGATATTATAATAATTATATATTGGAGTCTGACTGTGTGGATAGTCCAGCTTTAAAAATAATGATGAAAATATTGGTAAGTATGGTGAGGTGTAGTAGTGATGAGGGTAGTGATGAGGGAAGTGACAAGGGTAGTGATGAGGACAGTGATGAGGGAAGTGATAAGGGTAGTGACGAGGGTAGTGACGAGGGGAGTGACGAGGGGAGTGACGAGGGGAGTGACGAGGGGAGTTATGAGGGGAGTGACGAGGGGAGTGATGAGGGTAGTGATGAGGGTAGTGACGAGGGTAGTGAGCATCCAGTGCCAACTTCTCTGCATCATATCTTGTTAAGTACTGACCCTAATTTTTTTTTATCCTATAACATTCACAAAATGTGCTCTTTATTTCTATAAAAAAAATTTTTCTTTTCAAAATATTCGGGCACTAGGCGAGCGAACGTTTATATACGTTTAGACCATTTAACCCTTTAACTGTCCACATGTAGATCTACGTTCACTCGCGCACTGCTCCGAATATTTAAAAAAAAAATAGAAAATGAAGAGTGCATTTTTTTTGGGTCAGTACTTACCGAGATAAAAGCCCACCAAGTTGGTGCTGGATGCTCACCTGACGGCAACATCAAGTCCTGCCGCTTGCAGAAGTATTGTGGATATACTTTTTTTCTAGTTTTTATTTTAATTTATATAATTTTTATGTTCTGATAATTACAATTTATAATAGTTCTTGTGATTTCATAGCCAATCTTTGTTCTAACACTAATATTAGGTACTGAAATAGTACTCAAATAGTCACAATCACACCAACAGGTGAACATATTCACCTGCCTTAGTCATTTACTATTGTCTTTAAATATATACGAAGTATTTATAGGTCCCAGCAATGTTTTAGACATCCTGGAGTATATATGAAACTTCTTGAAGAATGGTGTTATGACAATTGTCAGATAACTACTGATAAGGCAGTGACATTGATGAATGAATGTGTGCATGGAACCCTCACTTTGTTTTCAATTTCTGTATCTGTCTATCTATCTGTCTGTCTATCTATCTGTCTGTCTATCTGTCTATCTATGTCTGTCTGTCTATCTGTCTGTCTATATCTCTGTCTGTCTATCTGTCTGTCTGTCTATCTGTCTGTCTGTCTGTATCTGTCTGTACCTATGTGTCTGTCTATCTATCTGTCTATCTATGTGTCTGTATATCTGTCTAGCTCTGCTTATCTGTCTTTCTGTCTGCCTGAGTATGTGTGGCTGGAGTATAATATGAAACTCCTTGAAGAATGGTGTTATGACAAGTGTCAGATAACACTGACAGTCCAATGACATTGACGAATGTGAGCAGGGAACCCTCGCTTTGTTTTCACTGTGTCTGTCTATCTATCTGTCTGTTTGTATGTCTATCTGTCTGTCTGTCTGTCTATCTATCTGTCTGTCTGTCTGTCTAGCTCTGCTTATCTGTCTTTCTGTCTGCTTGTGTATGTGTCTTTCCGTCTGCTTGTCTCAGTCTCAGAGTGCGGCTCGTAAACGAATAGGTATTATACACGATGCAGAAGTGACATGACAAAGCGTATTACTTGCCAGTCATGCTTATTATGTCTTATATCTACAAGCATTGTATAGCACTTTGCCTGGAATTTTTGGGTTATCCTAGGTAATTTACACTATGTATAATAACTGTACTTATGTGTACATGTGAGAAAGAGACAGAGAGAGAGATATTACAGATATATATAGATAGACAGAGATATAGGACAGATAGATATAGACATATATAGACAGATATATAGACATATATAGACAGATATATAGACATATATAGACAGATATATAGACAGATATAGACAGAAATATAGACAGATATAGACAGCCAGAGACAGCCAAAGCCAGCCAGCCTGCCGAATACATGACAACATAAAAAAGAAGGAACACTGCAGCAGGCCTACTGTCCCATGCAAGGCATGCTTAGACCAATGACCCACCTAGTCAGGTCACATCCTCTGAAGGAAGGAGCACAGCATCAGACCTAGTAGCACAAGCTAGTCAGGTCCAACTCACACCCACCCACAGCCACTCATGTATTTATCTAACCTATTTTTACTTTAATCTTATAAGGGGAGTGTTAATGTGACATGACATCAGTGAATTCCTGGTGTTTGCCACAGTATTTGCTCTAGCTGGAGCTCAATTGAACTGGTGCTCCCACAAGGTACTAAATGGTCCAGGATTTTTTTAATACTGCGCACACTGAGGGCACAGACCCATTCTCTCATGTCTAGGCGACTCATGCCTCTCACACTAAATTTGAAGGAATGAGAAATAAAACGTAGATCTACGTTCGTTTCAGTATGCGTACAAACATATATCTACGTTTGGACAGTTAAAGGGTTAAGGGTTAAAGCCAGCAAAGGCTGGTTTGACAGATTTAGGAAATGTAGTGGCATACACAGTGTTGTAAGGCATGGTGAGGCAGCCAGTTAAGACAAACGTGCTGCTGAAAAAAATGTGTCTGAATTTAAGGGGTTCATAGACACTGAAAAATTAGAACCCCAACAAATGTTTAATTGTGATGAAACAGGCCTCTTTTGGAAAAAAATGCCAAAGAGGACCTACATTACTCAAGAGGAAAAGGCACTGCCAGGACACAAGCCTATGAAACAAAGGCTAACTCTCTTGTTGTTTAGTAATGCTAGTGGGGATTTTAAAGTGAAGCCTTTACTGGTGTATCACTGAAAATCCCAGTGTTCAAGAAACACAATGTCAACAAGAATAATTTGTGTGTGTTTTGGAAGGCTAACACTAACGCATGGGTCACAAAGGCAATTTTCCTGGAATGGTTCACTGAAGTGTTTGGCCACAGTGTGAAAAAATACCTACAGGAAAAGAAATTGGGTCTCAAGTGCCTCCCGTTACTGGACAATGTTCCTGCTCACCCTCACAACTTGGAAGACTATTTGTCTGATGAGTTCAGGTTCATCACAGTGAATTTCTTGCCTCCTAACACCACTCCTCTCATCCAGCCCATGGACCAGTAGGTCATTTCTAACTTAAAAAAAACTGTAAACAAAAGCAGTGTTTCAAGAGTGCCTTAAAGTGACCTCAGACACTGAGTTGACCCCAAGAGAGTTCTGGAAAGATCACTTCAGTATCCTCCATTGCATAAGCCTTATAGGTAAGGCTTGGGAGGGAGTGACTTCCAGGACTTTGAACTCTGCTTGGAGACAATTGAGGCTGGATTGTGTCGAACAGAGGGATTTTGAAGGGTTTGAGGTTGACCCTGACCCTGACAACCCTGTACCTGTTGTGGAAGGTATTGTGACATTGGGCAAGTCCCTTGGGTTGGAGGTGAGTGGTGAGGATGTGGAAGTGTTGGTGCAGGACCACAGGGTAGAGCTAACCACTGAAGAGCTGCAAGAGCTTCATATGGAACAGCATCAGACCACAGTAGAGGAAAGCGATTCACAGGAGGAGGAAGATGGACAGGGTTAGGTAACTTCTTCAGAGATTAAGGAAATCTGTTCTATGTGGACTAAGGTGCAGACATTTGTTGAAAAACACCACCCTCAGCAAGGTGAAATAAGCCATTTCTGCAACCAGTTCAGTGACAAAGCCATATTGCACTTCAGGAACATGTTGAAGAGGCGCCAGAATTTCTGGACAGTTATTTTCCGAGGCAGGGGTCTAGTGACTCTCAAGCTGGTCCTAGTGGCATTTAAAGACAAAGAAGGGAAGTAACCCCAGAGAGGGACTTGTTACCTGAAGTCCTTATGGAGGGGGATTCCCCTTCCAAACACTAAGCCCTCCCCCTGTCCTCCTCCCTATCTTCCAGATGCCAGCAAGTCACTTCAATAAAGGTAAGTAAATGTTATTTATTATTATGTTATTTAATATTATGTTATTTATTATTATGTTATTTATTATGTTATTATTATGTTATTTATTATTATGTTATTATTATTTCTTGGTATGTGTTATTAAGTGTTGATTTGTGTATGTAAAACTATAGTTATTCTTCAAAAAAATAATTTTTTTGTGAATATTTTTGGGTGTCTGGAACGGATTAATTGTATTTACATTATTTCTTATGGGAAATAATGGTTCGACTTTCGGCCAGTTCGAGTTAAGGCCTAGCTCCTGGAACAGACTATGACCGAAACTCGGGGGTCCACTGTAAATTGTAATTATCAGAACACAATTTTTTTTTATTAATACATCGGCCATTTCCCACCAAAGCAGGATGGCCTAAAAAAGAAAAACTTTCATCATCATTCACTCCATCACTGTCTTCCCAGAGGCGTGCTTACACTACAGTTATAAAACTGCAACATTAACACCCCTCCTTCCGAGTGCAGACACTGTACTTCCTATCTCCAGGACTCAAGTCCTACCTGTTGGTTTCCCTGAATCCCTTCATAAATGTTACCTTGCTCACACTCCAAGAGTACGTCAAGTCCTATAAACCATTTGTCTCCATACACCCTTATCAAATGGGCTCACGCATACTTGCTGGAAGTTCAAGCCCCTCGCACACAAAACCTCCTTTACCCCCTCCCTCCAACCTTTCCTAGGCTGACCTCCTACCCTGTCTCCCCTCCACTACAGATTTATACACTCTTGAATCATTCTCTTTTGTTCCAGCCTCTCTACATGTCCGAACCACCTCAACAACCCCTCCTCAGCCCAGTGGATAGTTTTGGTAATCCTGCACCTCCTCCTAACTTCCAAACTACATATTCTCTGCATTATATTCACACCACACATTGCCTTCAGACATGACATCTCCACTGCCTCCAGCCTTCTCCTTGTTGCAATATATAAAGTAAAATAAAAATGAGATAAAAAAGTATATCAGCAATAATTCTGCAAACGGCAGAAGTCGATGTTGCTATCAGGTGAGAATCTAGGGCCAACTCCTCGAACTCATATCTTGGTAAGTATTGACCCTAAAAAATTTTTTTTAGCCTATAACATTTATAAAAATGTGCTCTTCATTTAAAAAAAACGATATTGTTTTTCAAAATATTCGGAGAGCTATGCAGGTGAACGTAGATCTAAGTTAGAACAGTTTAGAGGTTAACAGTGTAGCAAGTAAGTTAAGTGCTTATGCGATAGAAAAAGGACGACACACAAACAACTCCTGCAATGATGTTGGAGGTATATAGGGCCAATGATAGCATACGCCACCCTGTGTATCTTCCACCACCCTAAACCTTTGCCAGCATTTCCTCCAAGGTAAGTGTGTACTATAGTATACAATGAACCCTATAATTTTATGATTAATCTGTTCCAGAGAGTCTGCCAAAAGTCAAAATTCACAAAAATCAAAACCATTTTCCCCATACAAAATAATGTAAATGTAATTAATTCATTCCAGACACCCAAAAGTATTAACAAAATATAATTTTTTTAGAGATTAAATATAGATTTACATACTGAAAACAATGAGAAATAAATATAAAGCACTAATGAAATGGATTAAAGAACATTTAAATCACTATTACATACCTTTATTGAAGACTCTTGTTGTGAGAGGGAGAGTGTTTGGAGACAGGACAAAATACTTAACCCTTTGACTGTCGGAGACCCCTTTCTGAAACTGTCATTTCATGTCGCAAAATATTTGAAAAAAAAAATTATTTTTTCTCATTAAAATGTTAAGATTATTTTTCTGATTGTTTAAATCCCCCCCAAAAAAATTTTGCGATCAGTACTTACCGAGATATAGAGCAGTAAAGTTGGCAAAAAATGAGCCACATATGGCAACAGCGGCGAATACCGCTCACTTGGTAAACTTTGGTTTACTTCCTTTCATAGGTTTCTTGTTTTTTCTCTATTTTATTTTTTTTACGTAACTTATGTGGCCTGTGAGACTAAAGTAAGGTGCAATGTATATATATATACATTCGTTTTATGCAACACAATAATTGCACAAACATTAGTATCATTATATTGCTTATAAAACTTGTTTACACCAACCAACAATAAAATATTGTTTATTACTATTGTTCTATAATATATATACACATATATAATGACTGTACACTTTCCATCAAGTGCAATTAGCACTTTAAAGCTCCAAGCTATGGGTGTGTGTGTGTGGAGATCTAAATTTGCTGAGTCAGGGTAAGGCAGCTGTCAAAATGACATATTATACCATTACTCACCACCCCCATACTGCCTGTCAACCTGTCAACACAAAAGGGAACCCATGTCTTCTTCCCCACAACCTCCTTCCTTTCCTTCATACCTACCTTCCTAGCTTCCTTTCTTCCTTCATTCCTTCCTTTATGCCTTCCTTTCTTACCTCTTTCCTTCCTTCCTTTCTTCCTTCATTCCTTTCTTTATTTCTTCCTTCCTTTCTTACTTCTTTTGTTCCTTCCTTCCTCTCATTTCTTCCTTCCTTCCTTTCTCTCTTTCTTTCTTTCTTAATTCCTTCCTTCTTCCTTTCCTTCTTCTTTCCTTCCTTCCTCTCATCTCTTCTTTCCTTCCTTCCTTCCTTCCTCTCATCTCTTCCTTACTTCCATATTTTCTTCCTTCCTTCCTTCTGGTTTCCTCGACATTTCTTTCGGTCACAAACTCCTCAAAACCATGAAATTTATCTTCAGAGACACTTCCATCTGTGTTAAAGCTATAATTGAGGAAGAGAACATTCCCAGATGCGCCAAGGAGTTAGATAATTCTTACCACTAGGCATGCTGAACAAGGACTACTGAAATGGTGTTCCCACAATGCACCACTGGCTGCCCGCTTTTTTTTATACTGCGCACACTGACCACACAGACCAATTCTCTCACATGTAGGCCTACCAGCTTTCTCCTGCTTGATTTGAGGCAGCTAGAATTTATGCGTCTAAATACGTCTGAAACATTGGCTCGTAAGACGTATATATATGACCAAAACAAGCTAAAAAGTGAGTTTTGCCAGAAAAGCACTCAAACCGCTCTAAAACGTCGAAATATGCAATAAAATACCATTTTAACACATTTTTCTGAGCTTTTTAATGTTTCATGTATTTTTCGAAAATAATATGAAATATTCTGTAAAAATATTGATTTTTATAGATTTTTAATGGAATTTTTAAAAATATGTAAATAAATAATAAATATTCAAAAATGCTATAAAACTTGATTGTATTGCATTTTTTGACGATTCAAGGCATTTTCAAGTATTTTCTGAAAAACTACTTTTTTTAGATAAAATACACCTATGAGTAAGCTTCCTAAAAGAAAATCATAAAATTCTTCTTACTTTTCCCATAAATTTCAATTGCAGTAGAAATTCTATTTAAAAGTTTGATAATCTAAGTATTTTAGCTAAAAAATGAGTTTTGCCAGAAAAGCACTCAAACCACTCTAAATCATCGAAATATGCAATAAAATACCATTTTAGCACATTTTTATGATATTTTTAATGTTTCACGTATTTTTTGAAAAATAATATGAATATTCTATAATAAAATTGATTTTTAAAGATTTTTAATGGGATTTTTTAAAAATATGTAAATAACATATAAATATTCAAAAATGCTATAAATCGTTATTTTATTGCATTTTTGGACGATTCATTGTATTTTCAAGGATTTTCTGAAAAAATATTTTTTTAGATAAAATATACCTATGAGTAAGCTTCCTCAAAAAAAATCATAAAATTTTGCTTACTTTTCCCATAAATTTCAATTGCAGTAGAAATTCTATTTAAAAGTTTGAAAATCTAAGTATTTTAGCTAAAAAATTAGTTTTGTTAGAAAAGCACTCAAACCACTCTAAAACGTCGAAATATGCCATAAAATGCCATTTTAGCATATTTTTCTGAGCTTTTTAATGTTTCATGTATTTTTGGAAAATAATATGAAATATTCTATAAGAATATTGATTTTTATAATTTTTAATGGGATTTTTTAAAAATATGTAAATAATTTATAGATATTAAAAATGCTATAAAACGTTATTTTATTCCATTTTTTGACGATTCAAGGCATTTTCAAGTATTTTTTGAAAAACTATTTTTTTTAGATAAAATACAGCTATGAGTAAGGTTCCTAAAAGAAAATCATAAAATTTTGCTTACTTTTCCCATAAATTTCAATTGCAGGAGAAATTCTATTTAAAGTGTGATAATCTAAGTATTTTACGTAAAAAATGAGTTTTGACAGAAAACCAATCAAACCGCTCTAAAACGTCGAAATATGCAATAAAATACCATTTTAGCACATTTTTCTGAGCTTTTTTAATGTTTCATGTATTTTTCGAAAATAATATGAAATATTCTATAAAAATATTGATTTTTATAGATTTTTAATGGGATTTTTAAAAATACGTAAATAATTAATAAATATTCAAAAATGCTATTAAACGTTATTTTATTGCATTTTTTTACGATTCAAGGCATTTTCAAGGAATTTCTGAAAAAAATATTTTTTTAGATAAAATATACCTATCACTAAGCTTCCTTAAAGAAAATCATAAAATTTTGCTTACTTTTCCCATAAATTTCAATTGCAGTAGAAATTCTATTTAAAGTGTGATAATCTAAGTATTTTAGCTAAAAAATGAGTTTTGCCAGAAAAGCAATCAAACCGCTCTAAATCGTTGAAATATGCAATAAAATACCATTTTAGCACATTTTTCTGAGTTTTTTAATGTTTCATGTATTTTTCGAATATAATATAAAATATTCTATAAATATATTGATTTTTATAGATTTTTAATGGGATTTTTTAAAAATATGTAAATAATTAATAAATATTCAAAAATGTTTTAAAACTTGATTTTATTGCATTTTTTGACGATTTAAGGCATTTGCAAGGATTTTCTGATAAACTATTTTTTTTAGATAAAATACACCTATGAGTAAGCTTCCTAAAAGAAAATCATAAAATTTTGCTTACTTTTCCCATAAATTTCAATTGCAGTAGAAATTCTATTTAAAGTGTGATAATCAAAGTATTTTAGCTAAAAAATGAGTTTTGCAAGAAAATCACTCAAACCACTCTAAAACATTGAAATATGCAATAAAATACCATTTCAGCACATTTTTCTGAGCTGTTTAATATTTCAAGTATTTTTTGAAAAATAATATGAAATATTCAATAAAAGTATTGATTTTTATAGATTTTTAATGGGATTTTTTAAAAATATGTAAATAAATAATAAATATTTAAAAATGCTATAAAACGTTATTTTATTGCATTTTTTGACGATTCATTGTATTTTCAAGGATTTTCTGAAAAAACTATTTTTTTTTTAAATAAAATATACCTGAGTAAGCTTACTCAAAACAAATCATAAAATTTCGCTTACTTTTCTCATAAATTTCAATTGCAGTAGAAATTCTATTTAAAGTGTGATAATCTAAGTATTTTAGCTAAAAAATGAGTTTTGCCAGAAAAGCAATCAAACCGCTCTAAAACGTCGAAATATGCAATAAAATACCATTTTAGCACATTTTTCTGAGCTGTTTAATGTTTCATGTATTTTTCGAATACAATATAAAATATTCTATAAAAATATTGATTTTTATAGATTTTTAATGGGATTTTTTAAAAATATGTAAATAATATATAAATATTCAAAAATGCTATAAAACGTTATTTTATTCCATTTTTTGACGATTCAAGTCATTTTCAAGGAATTTCTAAAAAAATATTTTTTTAGATAAAATATACCTATGAGTAAGCTTCTTAAAAGAAAATCATAAAATTTTGCTTAATTTTCCCATAAATTTCAATTGCAGTAGAAATTCTATTTAAAGTGTGATAATCTAAGTATTTTAGCTAAAAAATGAGTTTTGCCAGAAAAGCAATCAAACCGCTCTAAAACGTCGAAATATGCAATAAAATACCATTTTAGCACATTTTTCTGAGCTTTTTAATGTTTCATGTATTTTTCGAATATAATATAAAATATTCTATAAAAATATTGATTTTTATAGATTTTTAATGGGATTTTTTAAAAATATGTAAATAATTAATAAATATTCAAAAAATGTTTTAAAACTTGATTTTATTGCATTTTTTGACGATTAAAGGCATTTTCAAGTATTTTCTGAAAAACAACTTTTTTTAGATAAAATACAGCTATGAGTAAGATTCCTAAAAGAAAATCATAAAATTTTGCTTACTTTTCCCATAAATTTCAATTGCAGTAGAAATTCTATTTAAAAGTGTGATAATCTAAGTATTTTTGCTAAAAAATGAGTTTTGCAAGAAAAACACTCAAACTGCTCTAAAACGTCGAAATATGCAATAAAATACCATTTTAGCACATTTTTCTGAGCTTTTTAATGTTTCATGTATTTTTCGAAAATATTATGAGATATTCTATAAAAATATTTATTTTTATAGATTTTTAATGGGATTTTTAAAAAAAATATGTAAATAATTTATAAATATTCAAAAATGCTATAAAACGTTATTTTATTGCATTTTTTGATGATTCAAGGCATTTTCAAGGAATTTCTGAAAAAAATATTTTTTTAGATAAAATATACCTATGACTAAGCTTTCTAAAAGAAAATCATAACATTTTCCTTACTTTTCCCATAAATTTCAATTGCAGTAGAAATTTTATTTAAAAGTTTGAAAATCTAAGTATTTTAGCTAAATAATGAGTTTTGTCAGAAAAGCACTCAAACCACTCTAAAACGTCGAAATATGGCATAAAATGCCATTTTAGCATATTTTTTTCTGAGCTTTTTAATGTTTCGTGTATTTTTCGAAAATAATATGATATATTCTATAAAAATATTGATTTTTATAGATTTTTAATGGGATTTTTTAAAAATATGTAAATAAATAATAAATATTCAAAAATGCTATAAAACTTGATTTTATTGCATTTTTGACGATTCAAGGCATTTTCAAGTATTTTCTGAAAAACTATTTTTTTTAGATAAAATACACCTATGAGTAAGCTTCCTAAAAGAAAATCATAAATTTCTTCTTACTTTTCCTATAAATTTCAATTGCAGTAGAAATTCTATTTAAAAGTTTGATAATCTAAGTATTTAGCTAAAAAATAAGTTTTGCCAGAAAAGCACTCAAACCGCTCAAAATCATCGAAATATGATATTTTTAATGTTTCATGTATTTTTTGAAAATTAATATGAATATTCTATAATAATATTGATTTTTAAAGATATGGGATTTTTTAAAAATATGTATATAATATATAAATATTAAAAAATGCTATAAATCGTTATTTTATTGCATTTTTTGACGATTCATTGTATTTTCGAGGATTTTCTGAAAAAACTATTTTTTTAGATAAAATATACCTATGAGTAAGCTTCCTCAAAACAAATCATAAAATTTCGCCTACTTTTCCTATAAATTTCAATTGCAGTAGAAATTCTATTTAAAAGTTTGAAAATCTAAGTATTTTAGCTAAAAAATGAGTTTTGTCAGAAAAGCACTCAAACCGCTCTAAAACGTCGAAATATGCCATAAAATGCCATTTTAGCATATTTTTCTGATCTTTTTAATGTTTCATGTATTTTTGGAAAATAATATGAAATATTTTATATAAATATTGATTTTTATAGATTTTTATTTGGATTTTTTTAAAATATGTAAATAATTTAAAAATATTCAAAAATACTATAAAACGTTATTTTATTTCATTTTTTGACGATTCAAGTCATTTTCAAGGAATTTCTGAAAAAATATTTTTTTAGATAAAATATACCTATGAGTAAGCTTCCTAAAAGAAAATCATAAAATTTTGCTTACTTTTCCCATAAATTTCAATACCAGTAGAAATTATATTTAAAAGTTTGATAATGAGTTTTGTCAGAAAAGCACTCAAACCGCTTTAAATCGTTGAAATATGCAATAAAATACCATTTTAGCACATTTTTATGATATTTTTAATTTTTCATGTATTTTTTGAAAAAAAAAATACATGAAAAATAAATGGGATTAAGTCAGGAGTATCTGAGAGAGTTAGAGCTAAGGAAGGGTAGAATAATGTTGAAGGATCAGTTTTGGAAGGAGAAGAGGGAATATAAATGTGTAAATTCAAGGATTATGTGGATTAAAATAAGGGGCGGATGCGAAAAGTGGGTCATAATAAGCGTGTATGCACCTGGAGAAGAGAGGAGTGTAGAGGAGAGAGAGAGATTTTGGGAGATGTTAAGCGAATGTATAGGAACTTTTGAACCAAGTGAGAGAGTAATTGTGGTAGGGGACCTAAATGCTAAAGTAGGAGAAACAGTAGAGAGGTGTGGTAGGTAAGTTTGGGGGCCAGGTGTAAATGATAATGGGAGCCCTTGATTGAACTTTGTATAGAAAGGGGTTTAGTTATAGGTAACACATATTTTAAGAAAAGAGGATAAATAAGTATACAAGATATGATGTAGGGCGTAATGACAGTAGTTTGTTGGACTATGTATTGGTAGATAAAAGACTTTGAGTAGACTTCAGGATGTACATGTTTATAGAGGGCCACAGATATATCAGATCACTTTTTAGTTATAGCTACAGTGGAGTAAAAGGTAGATGGGATACAAGGAAAATAGAAGCAGTAAGTAAGAGAGAGGTGAAGGTTTATAAACTAAAAGAGTAGGCAGTTAGGGTAAGATATAAGCAACTATTGGAGGATAGATGGGCTAGTGAGAGTGTAGGCAATAGGGTTGAAGATGTATGGGTAGATTTAAAAATGTAGTGTTAGAGTGTTCAGCAGAAGTTTGTGGTTATAGGCGAGTGGGTGCGGGAGGAAGAAGAGCGATTGGTGGAATGATGATGTAAAGAGAGTAGTAAGGGAGAAAAAGTTAGCATATGAGAGGTTTTACAAAGTAGAAGTGATGCAAGGAGAAGAAGTATATGGAGAGAAAAAGAGAGGTTAAGAGAGTGGTGAAGCAATGTAAAAAGAGAGCAAATGAGAGAGTGGGTGAGATGTTATCAACAAATTTTGTTGAAAATAAGAAAAAGTTTTGGAGTGAGATTAATAAGTTGAGGAAGCCTAGGGAAAAAATGGATTTGACAGTTAAAAATAGGAGAGGAGAGTTATTAAATGGAGAGTTGGAGGTATCGGGAAGATGGAGGGAATATTTTGAGGAGTTGTTAAATGTTGATGAAGATAGGGAAGCTGTGATTTCATGTATAGGGCAAGGAGAATAACATCTTGTAGGTGTGTGGAAGAGCCAGTTGTGAGTGTGGGGAAGTTCGTGAGGCAGTGGGTAGAATGAAAGGGGTAAGGCAGCTGGGATTGATGGGATAAAGATAGAAATGTTAAAGCAGGTGGGGATATAGTTTTGGAGTGGTTAGTGCTATTATTTAATAAATGTATGGAAGAGGGTAAGGTACCTAGGGATTGGCAGAGAGCATGTATTGTTCCTTTGTATAAAGGCAAAGGGGACAAAAGAGAGTGCAAAAATTATAGGGGAATAAGTCTGTTGAGTGTACCTGGTAAAGTGTATGGTAGAGTTATTATTGAAATAATTAAGAGTAAGACAGAAAGCAGGATAGCAGATGAACAAGGGGGCTTTAAGAAAGGTAGGGGTGTGTAGACCAAGTGTTTACAGCGAAACATATAGGTGAACAGTATTTGGATAAGGGTAAAGAGGTTTTTGTGGCATTTATGGATTTGGAAAAGGCGTATGATAGGGTGGATAGGGGGGCAATGTGGCAGATGCTGCAGGTGTATGGAATAGGAGGTAGGTTACTGAAAGCAGTGAAGAGTTTTTATGAGGACAGTGAGGCTCAAGTTAGAGTGTGTAGGAGGGAGGGGGACTATTTCCCAGTAAAAGTGGGCCTTAGACAAGGATGTGTGATGTCACTGTGGTTGTTCAATATATTTATAGATGGGGTTGTAAGAGAAGTGAATGCAAGGGTCTTGGCAAGAGGTGTGGGGTTAAAAGATAAAGAATCAAATACGAAGTGGGAGTTGTCACAGTTTCTTTTTGCTGATGACACTGTGCTTTGGGAGATTCTGAAGAGAAGTTGCAGAGGTTGGTGGATGAATTTGGTAGGGTGTGTAAAGAAGAAAATTGAAAGTGAATATAGGAAAGAGTAAGGTGATGAGGATAACAACAAGATTAGGTGATGAAAGATTGGATATCAGATTGGAGGGAGAGAGTATGGAGGAGGTGAATGTATTCAGATATTTGGGAGTGGACATATCAGCAGATGGGTCTATGAAGGATGAGGTGAATCATAGAATTGATGAGGAAAAAGGGTGAGTGGAGCACTTCGGAGTCTGTGGAGACAAAGAACTTTGTCCATGGAAGTAAAGAAGGAATGTATGAGAGTATAGTTATACCAACACTCTTATATGGGTGTGAAGCATGGGTGATGAATGTTGCAACGAGAGAAGGCTGGAGGCAGTGGTGATGTCATGTCTGAGGTCAATGTGTGGTGTAATATAATGCAGAGAATTCGGAGTTTGGAAATTAGGAGGAGTGCGGGATTACCAAAACTATTATCCAGAGAGCAGAGGAGGGGTTGTTGAGGTGGTTCGGACATGTAGAGAGAATGGAACGAGACAGAATAACTCGAGAGTGTATAAATCTGTAGTGGAGGAAGGCAGGGTAGGGTCGGCCTAGGAAAGGTTGGAGGAGGGGTAAAGGAAGTTTTGTGTGCAGTGGGGCTTGGACTTCCAGCAAGCATGTGTAGCGTATTTGATAGGAGTGAATGGAGACAAATGGTTTTAATACTAGCGTGCTGTTGGAGTGTGAGCAAAGTAACATTTATGAAGGATTCAGGGAACCGGCAGGCCGGACTTGAGTCCTGGAGATGGGAAGTCAGTGTCTACACTCTGAAGGAGGGTGTTAATGTTGCAGTTTTATAACTGAATGTAAAGCACCCTCTGGCAAGACAGTGATGGAATGAATGATGATGAAAGTTTTTCTTTTTCGGGCCACCCTGCCTTGGTGGGAATCGGCCGATGTGTTAATAAAAAAAAAAAAAAAAAAATAATATTGATTTTTAAAGATTTTTAATGGGATTTTTTAAAAATATGTAAATAATATATATATATTCAACAATGATAATCTAAGTATTTTAGCTAAAAAATAAGTTTTGCCAGAAAAGCACTCAAACCACTCAAAATCATCGAAATATGCAATAAAATACCATTTTAGCACATTTTTATGATATTTTTAATGTTTCATGTATTTTTTGAAAAATAATATGAATATTCTATAATAATATTGATTTTTAAAGATTTTAAATGGGATTTTTTAAAAATATGTAAATAATATATAAATATTCAAAAATGCTGTAAATCGTTATTTTATTGCATTTTTTGACGATTCATTGTATTTTCAAGGATTTTCTGAAAAAAACTATTTTTTTAGATAAAATATACCTATGAGTAAGCTTCCTCAAAACAAATCATAAAATTTCGCTTACTTTTTCCATAAATTTCAATTGCAGTAGAAATTCTATTTAAAAGTTTGAAAATCTAAGTATTTTAGCTAAAAAATTAGTTTTGATAGAAAAGCACTCAAACCGCTCTAAAACGTCGAAATATGCCATAAAATGCCATTTTAGCATATTTTTCTGAGCTTTTTAATGTTTCATGTATTTTTGGAAAATAATATGAAATATTCTATAAGAATATTGATTTTTATAAATTTTTAATGGGATTTTTTAAAAATATGTAAATAATTTATAGATATTCAAAAATGCTATAAAACGTTATTTTATTCCAATTTTTGACGATTCATGTCATTTTCAAGGAATTTCTAAAAAAATATTTTTTTAGATAAAATATACCTATGAGTAAGCTTCTTAAAAGAAAATCATAAAATTTTGCTTAATTTTCCCATAAATTTCAATTGCAGTAGAAATTCTATTTAAAGTGTGATAATCTAAGTATTTTAGCTAAATAATGAGTTTTGTCAGAAAAACACTCAAACTGCTCTAAAACGTCTAAATATGCCATAAATTCCTATTTTAGCACATTTTTCTGAGCTTTTTAATGTTTCATGTATTTTGAAAATAATATGAAATATTCTATAAAAATATTGATTTTTATAGATTTTTAATAGATTTTTAAAAATATGTAAATAATTAATAAAATTCAAAAATGTTTTAAAACTTGATTTTATTGCATTTTTGACGATTAAAGGCATTTTCAAGTATTTTCTGAAAACAACTTTTTTAGATAAAATACACTATGAGTAAGATTCCTAAAGAAAATCATAAAATTTTGCTTACTTTTCCCATAAATTTCAATTGCAGTAGAAATTTATTTAAAAGTCGAAAATCTAAGTATTTTAGCTAAATAATGAGTTTTGCCAGAAAAGCACTCAAACCGCTCTAAAATGTCGAAATATGCAATAAAATACCATTTTAACACATTTTTCTGAGCTTTTTAATGTTTCATGTATTTTTCGAAAATAATATGAAATATTCTATAAAAATATTGATTTTTATAGATTTTTAATGGGATTTTTTAAAAATATATAAATAAATAATAAATATTAAAAAATGTTATAAAATTTGATTTTATTACATTTTTTGACGATTCAAGGCATTTTCAAGTATTTTCTGAAAAACTACTTTTTTTAGATAAAATACAACTATGAGTAAGCTTCCTAAAATAAAATCATAAAATTCTTCTTACTTTTCCCATAAATTTCAATTGCAGTAGAAATTCTATTTAAAAGTTTGATAATCTAAGTATTTTAGCTAAATATTGAGTTTTGCCAGAAAAGCACTCAAACCGCTCTAAATCATCGAAATATGCAATAAAATACCATTTTAGCACATTTTTATGATTTTTTTAATGTTTCACGTATTTTTTTGAAAAATAATATGAATATTCTATAATAATATTGATTTTTTAAGATTTTTAATGGGATTTTTTAAAAATATGTAAATAATATATAAATATTCAAAAATGCTATAAATCGTTATTTTATTGCATTTTTGGACGATTCATTGTATTTTCAAGGATTTTCTGAAAAAAATATTTTTTTAGATAAAATATACCTATGAGTAAGCTTCGTCAAAACAAATCATTAAAGTTTGCTTACTTTTCCCATAAATTTCAATTGCAGTAGAAATTATATTTAAAAGTGTGATAATCTAAGTATTTTAGCTAAAAAAATGAGTTTTGCCAGAAAAGTACTCAAACCGCTCTAAAACGTCGAAATATGCAATAAAATACCATTTTAGCACATTTTTCTGAGCTTTTTAATTTTTCATGTATTTTTCGAAAATAATATGAAATTATCTATAAAAATATTGATTTTTATAGATTTTTAATGGGATTTTTTAAAAATACGTAAATAATTAATAAATATTCAAAAATGCTATAAAACATTATTTTATTGCATTTTTTGACGATTCAAGGCATTTTCAAGGAATTTCTGAAAAAAATATTTTTTTAGATAAAATATACCTATCACTAAGCTTCCTCAAAACAAATCATAAAATTTTGCTTACTTTTCTCATAAATTTCAATTGCAGTAGAAATTCTATTTAAAAGTTTGATAATCTAAGTATTTTAGCTAAAAAATAAGTTTTGCCAGAAAAGCACTCAAACCGCTCTAAATCGTCGAAATATGCAATAAAATACCATTTTAGCACATTTTTATGATATTTTTAATGTTTCATGTATTTTTCGAAAATAATATGAAATATTCTATAAAAATATTGATTTTTATAGATTTTTAATTGGATTTTTTAAAAATATGTAAATAAATAATAAATATTCAAAAATGCTATAAAACTTGATTTTATTACATTTTTTGACGATTCAAGGCATTTTCAAGTATTTTCTGAAAAACTACTTTTTTTAGATAAAATACACCTATGAGTAAGCTTCCTAAAAGAAAATCATAAAATTCTTCTTACTTTTCTCATAAATTTCAATTGCAGTAGAAATTATATTTAAAAGTTTGATAATCTAAGTATTTTAGCTAAATAATGAGTTTTGCCAGAAAAGCACTCAAACCGCTCTAAATCATCGAAATATGCAATAAAATACCATTTTAGCACATTTTTATGATATTTTTAATGTTTCACGTATTTTTTTGAAAAATAATATGAATATTCTATAATAATATTGATTTTTAAAGATTTTTAATGGGATTTTTTAAAAATATGTAAATATTATATAAATATTCAAAAATGGTAAAAATCGTTATTTTATTGCATTTTTGGACGATTCATTGTATTTTCAAGGATTTTCTGAAAAAAATATTTTTTTAGATAAAATATACCTATGACTAAGCTTCTTAAAAGAAAATCATAACATTTTGCTTACTTTTCCCATAAATTTCAATTGCAGTAGAAATTCTATTTAAAAGTGTGATAATCTAAGTATTTTTGCTAAAAAATGAGTTTTGCCAGAAAAACACTCAAACCGCTCTAAAACGTCGAAATATTCAATAAAATACCATTTCAGCACATTTTTCTGAGCTTTTTAATATTTCAAGTATTTTTTAAAAAATATTATGAAATATTCAATAAAAGTATTGATTTTTATAGATTTTTAATGGTAATTTTTAAAAATATGTAAATAAATAATAAACATTTAAAAATGCTATAAAACGTTATTTGATTGCATTTTTTGACGATTCAAGGCATTTTCAAGGAATTTCTGAAAAAACTATTTTTTTAGATAAAATATACCTGAGTAAGCTTCCTCAAAACAAATCATAAAATTTCGCTTACTTTTCCCATAAATTTCAATTGCAGTAGAAATTCTATTTAAAAGTTTGAAAATCTAATTATTTTAGCTAAAAAATGAGTTTTGTCAGAAAAGCACTCAAACCGCTCTAAAACGTCGAAATATGCCATAAAATGCCATTTTAGCATACTTTTCTGAGCTTTTTAAGGTTTCATGTATTTTTGGAAAATAATATGAAATATTCTATAAAAATATTGATTTTTATAGATTTTTAATGGGATTTTTTAAAAATATGTAAATAATTTATAAATATTCAAAAATGCTATAAAACGTTATTTTATTCCATTTTTTGACAATTCAAGTCATTTTCAAGGAATTTCAGAAAAATATTTTTTAGATAAAATATACCTATGAGTAAGCTTCCTAAAAGAAAATCATAAAATTTTGCTTACTTTTCCCATAAATTTCAATTGCAGTACAAATTCTATTTTGTGAGGGAAAAGTCCATAGATAGGAGTGATGAAAGTGTGAAGGTATGTAGAGTGATGGTTGAGTGATAGTTTGCTGGTTAAGGTGGGGTGAGTGTCTCGCATGCTCTATACTACCTTTTTCACCGGTAGAGGTGTATGCTAGGATTCGGATGCCGGTTGAGATCAACTTGACTGGCCATCGATCCCACTTAAGTACTTCCGTATCTTATAATTATATGTGTAAGAGCTTTTAACAATTATTTTGAGCTTATCATTTTAAAAACTTTCACTTCTGCTTGTCCTGCCTTGGTTTGGGAGAGTAAATTATTAGTTAACGCCATTTCTTTTGAAAGGCCTTATGCCTACTATGTAAATTAATGCTAGAGTGGTGAGTAATTATTGTGGTTTCCTTCACAGTCCTCTGTGTCCGCTCGGATCATCGGATTCAAGGCTGAGTGGGTGGCCGGTGTACTCAACTATTGAGAAACAGAGTGACACCACCATTATTTCTGCACTTCACCTGTAGTACACACG
>WNWK01019956.1:0-36772 GCA_009830355.1 Cherax destructor | reverse complement strand
TTGCTAGGGTATGTGACAGGAAATACACCCCCCGGGTCAACTTGCTATGTATGTGACAGGTATACACCATGGTCAATTTTTATGTAGGGACAGGTAACACCATGGTCAACTTGCTATGTATGTGACGGGTATACACCACCTGGTAACTTTGTATGTATGTGACAGGATACACCACCTGATCAATTTTGCAGTATGTGACAGGTATCCCACCTGGTCAACTTGCTATTTTGTGACAGGATACACCCCCCGGTCAATTTATGTATGGACAGGTGAACCACCTGGTCAACTTTAGGTGACAGGTATACACCACCTGATCAATTTTGCTATGTATGTGACAGGAAACACCACCTGACAACTTTGCTATGTATGTGACAGGTATACCCCATGTAAACTTTGCTATGTATGTAAGGTATACACCACCGGGGTAACTTTGCATGTGACAGGTATACACCACCTGATCAACTTTGTTATGTATGTGACAGGTATACACCACCTGATCAACTCTGCTATGTATGTGACAGGTATACACCACCTGATCAACTTTGCTATGTATGTGACAGGTATACACCACCTGATCAACTTTGCTATGTGACAGGTATACACCACCTGATCAACTTTGCTATTTATGTGACAGGTATACACCACCTGATCAACTTTGCTATGTATGTGACAGGTATACACCACCTGATCAACGGAAAAAATAAACAATGGAATCAAGATTGCATATGAACACTAGTACTGTTGCAAGATTGTTCACTATAAAACTCCACACACACACACATGCTGTACTGTTTGTACTTCTAGACTGGCACAGTTGATCAAAGAAAAACGTACATCAGTGCCATTTTCAGTTCTAATGGTGTGGCCAGAACCCAAGAATCACCTCAATGATTTCTGTATGGTTAATGTGGTTGTTTTTTTTTCCAGAAAAAAACAAGAAAAGATATCCAAAATATGAGTCAGCATTATATCTTGTGTCACAAAGTGAAGACTCGTGTAGCTGTTGCACTTGTTGTAGCTGTTGCACTTGTTGTTGTAGCTGTTGCACTTGTTGTTGTAGCTGTTCCACTTGTTGTTGTAGCTGTTCCACTTGTTGTTGTAGCTGTTGCACTTGTTGTTGTAGCTGTTGCACTTGTTGTTGTAGCTGTTCCACTTGTTGTTGTAGCTGTTCCACTTGTTGTTGTAGCTGTTGCACTTGTTATTGTAGCTGTTGCACTTGTTGTTGTAGCTGTTGCACTTGTTGTTGTAGCTGTTGCACTTGTTGTTGTAGCTGTTCCACTTGTTGTTGTAGCTGTTCCACTTGTTGTTGTAGCTGTTCCACTTGTTATTGTAGCTGTTGCACTTGTTGTTGTAGCTGTTGCACTTGTTGTTGTAGCTGTTGCACTTGTTGTTGTAGCTGTTGCACTTGTTGTTGTAGCTGTTGCACTTGTTGTTGTAGCTGTTGCACTTGTTGTTGTAGCTGTTGCACTTGTTGTTGTAGCTGTTGCACTTGTTGTTGTAGCTGTTGCACTTGTTGTTGTAGCTGTTGCACTTGTTGTTGTAGCTGTTCCACTTGTTGTTGTAGCTGTTCCACTTGTTGTTGTAGCTGTTCCACTTGTTGTTGTAGCTGTTCCACTTGTTGTTGTAGCTGTTCCACTTGTTGTTGTAGCTGTTCCACTTGTTGTTGTAGCTGTTCCACTTGTTGTTGTAGCTGTTCCACTTGTTGTTGTAGCTGTTCCACTTGTTGTTGTAGCTGTTCCACTTGTTGTTGTAGCTGTTCCACTTGTTGTTGTAGCTGTTCCACTTGTTGTTGTAGCTGTTCCACTTGTTGTTGTAGCTGTTCCACTTGTTGTTGTAGCTGTTGCACTTGTTGTTGTAGCTGTTGCACTTGTTGTAGCTGTTGCACTTGTTGTTGTAGCTGTTGCACTTGTTGTTGTAGCTGTTGCACTTGTTGTTGTAGCTGTTGCACTTGTTGCTGTAGCTGTTGCACTTGTTGCTGTAGCTGTTGCACTTGTTGTTGTAGCTGTTGCACTTGTTGCTGTACCTGTTCCACTTGTTGCTGTAGCTGTTGCACTTGTTGTTGTAGCTGTTGCACTTGTTGTTGTAGCTGTTGCACTTGTTGTTGTAGCTGTTGCACTTGTTGTTGTAGCTGTTGCACTTGTTGTTTTAGCTGTTGCACTTGTTGTTGTAGCTGTTGCACTTGTTGCTGTACCTGTTCCACTTGTTGCTGTAGCTGTTGCACTTGTTGCTGTAGCTGTTGCACTTGTTGTTGTAGCTGTTGCACTTGTTGTTGTAGCTGTTGCACTTGTTGTTGTAGCTGTTGCACTTGTTGTTGTAGCTGTTGCACTTGTTGTTGTAGCTGTTGCACTTGTTGTTGTAGCTGTTGCACTTGTTGTTGTAGCTGTTGCACTTGTTGTAGCTGTTGCACTTGTTGCTGTAGCTGTTGCACTTGTTGCTGTACCTGTTGCACTTGTTGCTGTAGCTGTTGCACTTGTTGTTGTAGCTGTTGCACTTGTTGTTGTAGCTGTTGCACTTGTTGTTGTAGCTGTTGCACTTGTTGTTGTAGCTGTTGCACTTGTTGTTATAGCTGTTGCACTTGTTGTTGTAGCTGTTGCACTTGTTGTTGTAGCTGTTCCACTTGTTGTTGTAGCTGTTGCACTTGTTGTTGTAGCTGTTGCACTTGTTGTTGTAGCTGTTCCACTTGTTGTTGTAGCTGTTGCACTTGTTGTAGCTGTTGCACTTGTTGTTGTAGCTGTTGCACTTGTTGTTTATGTAAACTTGAGAGTAGTGAAGAAACTGATAACACTGATCTTCATGAACCACCAGAATCTGAGACTGAAATAACCTCATTTAATCGCTTTACACTAGTTAAGTTACCTAGTCAATAGGTTGAACTGCTGGTTTGCTTCAACACAAAGAACATTCTCATTTTCATTCAGACTATACCAGTTTGGTGGCGTTCTATCAGACGGAGAATGTTCTGTGTATGTGTACTGATGTGAGTGCTCTTATGAAGTGACTGGACTATAAAGAACATTCTAATGAATAACATCTCAGCTTCCTTCTGAAATTTGTACACCGGTCTTGTGTGGAATATTACTGCAATAAACTTTTAGAGATCCAAGAATGCACAGTACAATAGCCCTTCTCTTTCATATTTTTTTTCTTCTTCTAGTAGCCCTTTCTATTAAAATTAAAAGTAAACATTATGCTAAGTAAATAATCCCTTAATTGAATGCTTTGACTACACTCGTTTTTTCATTATTCTGGCAATTGATTTGCACATTAGAGATACTGGTTGACAGTGCTCATACTTCCTCTTTCTGAATCTATGCATCTTATGTTTCTAATTCTCTAACTCAATTCCTTCTTCACTTCTATCACAACTATGTGGACGGATTCCAGCAGTCGTTGATGTTTTCTTGTTTACTCTGGTGTTGCCTTTGTCGCCATTGGGAACACCTCAGTAAATAATTTTCTCAGGTCTCCCAGACTTCCTTGTAATTCCTCATATGCGCTCTTTTGTTTGTTAAGTTTATTATCCGATATTTTAACGTTACCTTTCTTTTGCTGTGACTGAAAAAAAAATCTTTTCAGATTTCGCTTTTTCGATTATTTTGAAAATGTCGTTCATGGTCCGCTTTCCATATTCACGGTCCATTTTCTATTTTTTTTTATCTTGTCCAAACCTCTGCATATTTAAGTTATTTCTGTTCGTCCACTTACCTCTTATTGAATTAAAAAGCTTTCATCATCTACGGACACTTCCCAATTACGTACTATCTTATTTTTGTCTTCCTTCTATTGATCTTACTCATTGTAATACATACTCGAGTCTTTCCATTGTTTCCTATTTTTTTAAGTCTGATATATAAGTTTTCTTGCTGCTTTAGTTTCACAAGGTCGTCAAGTATCAAAGTTATTGTTCCTTGATTGTTGGTTAATATGAAAACCAAGTTTATTCTTACTGATCCATCCACTACTCTCTGGTGTTGTGTTTCTGGTGTCCTCACTACTCTCTGGTGTTGTGTTTCTGGTGTCCTCACTACTCTCTGGTGTTGTTTCTGGTGTGTCCTCACTACTCTCTGGTGTTGTGTTTCTGGTGTGTCCTCACTACTCTCTGGTGTTGTTGTGTTTCTGGTGTGTCCTCACTACTCTCTGGTGTTGTGTTTCTGGTGTGTCCTCACTACTCTCTGGTGTTGTGTTTCTGGTGTCCTCACTACTCTCTGGTGTTGTGTTTCTGGTGTGTCCTCACTACTCTCTGGTGTTGTGTTTCTGGTGTATCCTCACTACTCTCTGGTGTTGTGTTTCTGGTGTGTCCTCACTACTCTCTGGTGTTGTGTTTCTGGTGTGTCCTCACTACTCTCTGGTGTTGTGTTTCTGGTGTGTCCTCACTACTCTCTGGTGTTGTGTTTCTGGTGTCCCCACTACTCTCTGGTGTTGTGTTTCTGGTGTGTCCTCACTACTCTCTGGTGTTGTGTTTCTGGTGTGTCCTCACTACTCTCTGGTGTTGTGTTGCTGGTGTGTCCTCACTACTCTCTGGTGTTGTGTTTCTGGTGTGTCCTCACTCTCTCTGGTGTTGTGTTTCTGGTGTGTCCTCACTACTCTCTGGTGTTGTGTTTCTGGTGTGTCCTCACTACTCTCTGGTGTTGTGTTTCTGGTGTGTCCTCACTACTCTCTGGTGTTGTGTTTCTGGTGTGTCCTCACTACTCTCTGGTGTTGTGTTTCTGGTGTGTCCTCACTACTCTCTGGTGTTGTGTTTCTGGTGTGTCCTCACTACTCTCTGGTGTTGTGTTTCTGGTGTGTCCTCACTACTCTCTGGTGTTGTGTTTCTGGTGTGTCCTCACTACTCTCTGGTGTTGTGTTTCTGGTGTGTCCTCACTACTCTCTGGTGTTGTGTTTCTGGTGTGTCCTCACTACTCTCTGGTGTTGTGTTTCTGGTGTGTCCTCACTACTCTCTGATGTTGTGTTTCTGGTGTGTCCTCACTACTCTCTGGTGTTGTGTTTCTGGTATGTCCTCAGTTATATTTGCGTCTGTATGTTCATAGCTCCTCGCGCTTCCTCTTAAGTGTTACTGAGCAGCTTTACTGATGTCTTACCTCTGGTCCTGATCATATCTATTCTCGAAACTTTCCACACCAATATACTTAACCTGACACGCAACACTAATTTATTTACACAAGTGAATGTTGTTAATTTCTTCTAGTTAACCTTTCCACTCCAGCTTTTTAATGGAATTTCTAACTTGAGTGTATGCTTCCTTCTATCTTCTGCTTATTACCATACATACATCTGTCTACTGTGAATCTACTTACTTTCTCTTTAAGCCTCATACCTTTGTTTTTAATATGTACCAGTGTTTCAGCTTCGTTCTGATTTGTTCCTTACAAGTATATTTCATCCTCGTTATAGCAAGTATATTTCATCCTCGTTATAGCAAGTATATTTCATCCTCGTTATAGCAAGTATATTTCATCCTCGTTATAGCAAGTATATTTCATCCTCGTTATAGCAAGTATATTTCATCCTCGTTATAGCAAGTATATTTCATCCTCGTTATAGCAAGTATATTTCATCCTCGTTATAGCAAGTATATTTCATCCTCGTTATAGCAAGTATATTTCATCCTCGTTATAGGAAGTATATTTCATCCTCGTTATAGCAAGTATATTTCATCCTCGTTATAGCAAGTATATTTCATCCTCGTTATAGCAAGTATATTTCATCCTCGGTATAGCAAGTATATTTCATCCTCGGTATAGCAAGTATATTTCATCCCTTTGAAATCTGTGTCCCGTGTAACAGTTATACATCACTGTCTAGCTGGTCGTAATTCGGACACGCTACTGTCATGCTAATTAGTTCCGTATGATTTCACGGAAAAGTCTTGTAGAAATGCTGGAAATTGATAGGTTATTCTAGTGAATGAACTATGTGTTGTTACATGTGTTTCAGTTAAGTCTTTTAGACATTACCACTGACATTGTTTACATCTAATTTAAAAACTAGTGTAATAAATTATATATATTACGTATATCACAATAATCTGGTCATAATAAACACTATGATTTATCTCCTGAATTAATTTTCATTTGTGTTTTTACTAACGCTTTTTTTGAAAAGTCCTTAAACACTCTGAACACTTATATTTTTCTGGTTCTGCATCAACTCTCAATAGTTAAACAAGAATTATTTTTAATAAAAATAGTCAAACAAACATTTAAACTGACATTGTTTCCTCGCTGAATGGAAGTATTGAAAATCGAAAACCTAGAAATTTTAAGAAATTTTCCTATGGAACCTACAAGAAATATATAGAGTGGCAAAATAATGGTAGGGAAGAAGAAACATGGACAAATAGAGGTAGGAAGGAGGGAGCTGAAGTAAGGTGGAGACAGTCACTCAGGACAGTAAGGTGGAGACAGTCACTCAGGACAGTAAGGTGGAGACAGTCACTCAGGACAGTAAGGTGGAGTCAGTCACTCAGGACAGTAAGGTGGAGACAGTCACTCAGGACAGTAAGGTGGAGACAGTCACTCAGGACAGTAAGGTGGAGACAGTCACTCAGGACAGTAAGGTGGAGACAGTCACTCAGGACAGTAAGGTGGAGACAGTCACTCAGGACAGTAAGGTGGAGACAGTCACTCAGGACAGTAAGGTGGAGACAGTCACTCAGGACAGTAAGGTGGAGTCAGTCACTCAGGACAGTAAGGTGGAGACAGTCACTCAGGACAGTAAGGTGGAGACAGTCACTCAGGACAGTAAGGTGGAGACAGTCACTCAGGACAGTAAGGTGGAGACAGTCACTCAGGACAGTAAGGTGAGACAGTCACTCAGGACAGTAAGGTGGAGACAGTCACTCAGGACAGTAAGGTGGAGACAGTCACTCAGGACAGTAAGGTGGAGACAGTCACTCAGGACAGTAAGGTGGAGACAGTCACTCAGGACAGTAAGGTGGAGACAGTCACTCAGGACAATAAGGTGGAGTCAGTCACTCAGGACAGTAAGGTGGAGACAGTCACTCAGGACAGTAAGGTGGAGTCAGTCACTCAGGACAGTAAGGTGGAGACAGTCACTCAGGAGAGTAAGGTGGAGACAGTCACTCAGGACAGTAAGGTGGAGACAGTCACTCAGGACAGTAAGGTGGAGACAGTCACTCAGGACAGTAAGGTGGAGACAGTCACTCAGGACAGTAAGGTGGAGACAGTCACTCAGGACAGTAAGGTGGAGACAGTCACTCAGGACAGGAAAGAGACCAAAAAAATGATTCAAGACAGCGAGAAAAATGAGCTAGAGAAAAAGACGTCTATAACAGGGAAACAAGAAACAGAACAACCAGAAGAAATATGCTCAGAGAGAATGAGCAACTCAGTAAACGTAAGGAGTGAGGACATCTGCAAATACTATATGCTTAAGCAATGCTCCTCTATGGAAGAAAATGCTGGTATCAACACACGAGTAAATGTGTAAACTGATAAGAAAGGGAAAGTGATGTGCAAAGTCTCACTGCAGTTCAGATGAGATGCAAGAGTTTTGGGATGGGTCTATAATAATAAATATCTCTGAGATACACCTGGTGGTCAACAAGGGAGGACTACAGCATTTTCCACTGAAGGTGGAATAATCCATTTTGCTTTGGCCAAAAGACGTTTGAAATTAAACAAAATGATGATGCTGGTTTATGGTATAACTGCCAAAGGACATAAACATAGATGTCAGCTGCTGTTGGTTATCACCTGGACAGTGTTGATGCGAGGTGGCAGAGTGTCAGAGAAACATTATAAGGTTCTTCAGTAGATATTTAGTCTAGCGGGGTTGACTACCGCTGGGGTTTGGGCAGAAGAATGGAGGACAATAAATGTAGATGTTATAAACCCAAATGAGGTTATGCGACCTTCCTTAATCAACTAGGACACCTTCTGCTACGTTGTCACTGACAACGGTAAAACAGAGGCAGGGTTTGCTTAGCGCTTACTTGCTGATTTTCTGATTCTGCTCATGACTGTGGCTTTTATACCAGATACTAAAGTCAACAAACAAGTTAATTGACATTCTTATAATTTGATGTGTATGTGATGTTACTTGTTTGTAAGTTTGAGTGCGACTGTAACGGTAGCGCCACCGTGCACCCCGTTGTATACTGTTAGTGGAACACCGGTGCTCAAGACAGAGGTAGTGGAACACCGGTGCTCAAGACAGAGGTAATGGAACACCGGTGCTCAAGACAGAGGTAGTGGAACACCGGTGCTCAAGACAGAGGTAGTGGAACACCGGTGCTCAAGACAGAGGTAATGGAACACCGGTGCTCAAGACAGAGATAGTGGAACACCGGTGCTCAAGACAGAGATAGTGGAACACCGGTGCTCAAGACAGAGGTAGTGGAACACCGGTGCTCAAGACAGAGGTAGTGGAACACCGGTGCTCAAGACAGAGGTAGTGGAACACCGGTGCTCAAGACAGAGATAGTGGAACACCGGTGCTCAAAGACAGACATAGTGGAACACCGGTGCTCAAGACAGAGATAGTGGAACACCGGTGCTCAAGACAGAGGTAGTGGAACACCGGTGCTCAAGACAGAGGTAGTGGAACACCGGTGCTCAAGACAGAGATAGTGGAACACCGGTGCTCAAGACAGAGATAGTGGAACACCGGTGCTCAAGACAGATAGTGGAACACCGGTGCTCAAGACAGAGGTAGTGGAACACCGGTGCTCAAGACAGAGGTAGTGGAACACCAGTGCTCAAGACAGAGGTAATGGAACACCGGTGCTCAAGACAGAGGTAATGGAACACCGGTGCTCAAGACAGAGATAGTGGAACACCGGTGCTCAAGACAGAGGTAGTGGAACACCGGTGCTCAAGACAGAGGTAGTGGAACACCGGTGCTCAAGACAGAGGTAGTGGAACACCAGTGCTCAAGACAGAGATAGTGGAACACCGGTGCTCAAGACAGAGGTAGTGGAACACCAGTGCTCAAGACAGAGGTAGTGGAACACCGATGCTCAAGACAGAGGTAGTGGAACACCGATGCTCAAGACAGAGGTAGTGGAACACCGGTGCTCAAGACAGAGGTAGTGGAACACCGGTGCTCAAGACAGAGGTAGTGGAACACCGGTGCTCAAGACAGAGGTAGTGGAACACCGATGCTCAAGACAGAGGTAGTGGAACACCGGTGCTCAAGACAGAGGTAGTGGAACACCGGTGCTCAAGACAGAGGTAGTGGAACACCGGTGCTCAAGACAGAGGTAGTGGAACACCGGTGCTCAAGACAGAGGTAGTGGAACACCGGTGCTCAAGACAGAGGTAGTGGAACACCGATGCTCAAGACAGAGGTAGTGGAACACCGATGCTCAAGACAGAGGTAGTGGAACACCGGTGCTCAAGACAGAGGTAGTGGAACACCGATGCTCAAGACAGAGGTAGTGGAACACCGATGCTCAAGACAGAGGTAGTGGAGTAAGATAAGACTAGCTGGTCTGTGCTTGTCAAAATGTAATCCTGTCATTAGGAAATCAAGAGAGCACAAATCTCCTAATACAAGAAGTGTTAGGTAGGACCTGATTAAAGGTTGCAGGTCAGTTTAAGATAAAGGGTTCGAGGGACAGAGGTGCAAAACAGAATACTGTGTGCGACCTGTCCAAATAGACACCAGCTGTTGTGTAGTGAAGTGGGGAGTGAAGGTGGTATGAAGTATCTGGAAACGTGTCTAGTGATTGTAAAACAAACTAACTAGAACTGTTTTGAAGTTCCCGTTCTTGTAAACAAATACAAAAGAAAACCGGAAAAATCAATGTTTGAAACTCCTCCCATTCATCCCCCTCCCTGTATCCTCTGTATTACAATGTAATTGCCATAAATTATTACAATATTACATGTTACAAGCGATGGGTTAGCGGCCCTAAAATTAGATATGGTGTGGTAGAGGGTTGCTATTAAGAAGTGGTTTAGGCAATTCAAATTGTTTGATAGAGTTAAAAGTAATTTTTTTTTTTAGTTGAGACTGAAGGGCGATGTGAAGCGCAAGTATGACAAGTAGTAATACGAAGCATGTTGAAAACTAACTGCAAACAATCAGAGTGGAAGTAAGACCCTTGTAGGAGTATTACCTATGTGCATTTGTGTTTGGTTGAAGGTCCTGTACATTTTCCTCGTTTAAGACAAGATATAGCAAAATCTATTACTGGACATATTTCTTAGATGAACACTGATATGACCTCAAGAGGTGAGATAAAAAAAATTAAGGTACGTGTAGCTAAATAAACGATTTTCATCCCGAATTAATGGCAAAGGGCATAGAGATGCCCTTTGCCATCTCAGAGCTCATGCGAGTCTGAGGTGAAACTTTGAAGGATTTGTGTGGAAACAAGGATCTGCAGTGGTATTGTTTATCTGTTTGGGTTGTAGAACAACTTTCAAACAAACAGGTGGAGAGGAGTATGTAGAGTGGGAGATAGAGGGAACAACTAGAAAAAAAGGTAGGGACGTCAGATGTGAGAATACTGTAAAGGTTAAGAAAGATAAGTAGTTCAGCCATCACTAGGTGATGAGGCTGTCAAACAACGCTTGATTAAGAGCTCTGTGTCTGTGTCTGTTTCTGTTGGCGCAGTTGTGTCAACTTCATTACCTGACTAATCCTCTCCTCCAAATATCCGATTTCGTTTTCTCGAAAGAAAACCTGCGAGATTTTTTTTAATTTTTTTATTAACACATCGGCCGATTCCCACCAACGCAGGGTGGCCCGAAAAAGAAAAACTTTCATCATCATTCACTCCGTCACTGTCTTGCCAGAGGGATGCTTTACACTACAGTTATAAAACTGCAACATTAACACCCCTCCTTCAGAGTGCAGACACTGTACTTCCCATCTCCAGGACTCAAGTCCGGCCTGCCGGTTTCCCTGAATCCCTTCATAAATGTTACTTTGCTCACACTCAAGTATTAAAAACCATTTGTCTCCATTCACTCTTATCAAATACGCTCTCGCATGCTTGCTGGAAATCCAAGCCCCTCGCACACAAAACCTCTTTTACCCCTTCCCTCCAACCTTTCCTAGGCCGACCCCTACCCCGCCTTCCCTCCACTACAGATTTATACACTCTCGAAGTCATTCTGTTTCGTTCCATTCTCTCTACATGTCCGAACCACCTCAACAACCCTTCCTCAGCCCTCTGGATAATTGTTTTGGTAATCCCGCACCTCCTCCTAATTTCCAAACTCCGAATTCTTTGCATTATATTCACACTACACATTGACTTCAGACATGACATCTCCACTGCCTCCAGCCTTCTCCTTGTTGCAACATTCACCACCCATGCTTCACACCCATATAAGAGTGTTGGTATAACTATACTCTCATACATTCCCCTCTTTACTTCCATGGACAAAGTTCTTTGTCTCCACAGACTCCTTAGTGCTCCACTCACCCTTTTTCCCTCATCAATTCTATGATTCACCTCATCCTTCATAGACCCATCTGCTGACATGTCCACTCCCAAATATCTGAATACATTCACCTCCATACTCTCTCCCTCCAATCTGATATCCAATCTTTCGTCACCTAATCTTTTTGTTATCCTCATCACCTTACTCTTTCCTATATTTACTTTCAATTTTCTTCTTTTACATACCCTACCAAATTCATCCACCAACCTCTGCAACTTCTCTTCAGAATCTCCCAAAAGCACAGTGTTATCGGCAAAAACCAACTGTGACCACTCCCACTTTGTATTTGATTTTTTGTCTTTTACCCCACACCTCTAGCCAAGACCCTCGCATTCACTTCTCTTACAACCCCATCTATAAATATATTGAACAACCACGGTGACATCACACATCCTTGTCTAAGGCTTACTTTTACTGGGAAATAATCTCCCTCTCTCCTACACACTCCTGAGCCTCACTATCCTCATAAAAGCTCTTCACTGCCTTCAGTAACCTACCTCATATTCGATACACCTGAAACATCTGCCACATTGCCCCCCTATCCACCCTATCATACGCCTTTTCCAAATCCATAAATGCCACAAAAACCTCTTTACCCTTATCTAAATACTGTTCACCTATGTGTTTCACTGTAAACACTTGGTCTACACCCCCTACCTTTCCTAAAGCCCCCTTGTTCATCTGCTATCCTGCTCTCCGTCTTACTCTTAATTCTTTCAATAATAACTCTACCATACACTTTACCTGGTATACTCAACAAACTTATTCCCCAATAATTTTTGCACTCTCTTTTGTCCCCTTTGCCTTTATACAAAGGAACAATACACGCTCTCTGCCAGTCCCTAGGTACCTTACCCTCTTCCATACATTTATTAAATAATAGCACCAACCACTCCAAAACTATATCCCCGCCTGCTTTTAACATTTCTGTCTTTATCCCATCAATCTCAGCTGCTTTACCCCCTTTCATTCTACCCACTGCCTCACGAACTTCCCCCACACTCACAACTGGCTCTTCCACACTCCTACAAGATGTTATTCCTCCTTTCCCTATATACGAAATCACAGCTTCCCTGTCTTCATCAACATTTAACAACTCCTCTAAATATTCCCTCCATCTTCCCGATACCTCTAACGCTCCATATAATAACTCTCCTCTCCTATTTTTAACTGTCAAATCCATTTGTTCCCTAGGCTTCCTCAACTTATTAATCTCACTCCAAAACTTTTTCATATTTTCAACAAAATTTGTTGATAACATCTCACCCACTCTCTCATTTGCTCTCTTTTTACATTGCTTCACCACTCTCTTCACTTATCTTTTTCTCTCCATATACTCTTCCCTCCTTGCATCACTTCTACTTTGTAAAAACCTCTCATATGCTAACTTTTTCTCCCTTACTACTCTCTTTACATCATCATTCCACCAATCGCTCCTCTTCCCTCCCGCACCCACTCGCCTGTAACCACAAACTTCTGCTGAGCACTCTAACACTACATTCTTTAACCTACCCCATACATCTTCGACCCCATTGCCTACACTCTCACTAGCCCATCTATCCTCCAATAGTTGTTTATATCTTACCCTAACTGCCTCCTCTTTTAGTTTATAAACCTTCACCTCTCTCTTACTTACTGCTTCTGTTTTTCTTGTATCCCATCTACCTTTTACTCCCACTTTAGCTACAACTAAAAAGTGATCTGATATATCTGTGGCCCCTCTATAAACATGTACATCCTGAAGTCTACTCAACAGTCTTTTATCTACCAATACGTAGTCCAACAAACTTCTGTCATTACGCCCTACATCATATTTTGTATACTTATTTGTCCTCTTTTTCTTAAAATATGTATTACCTATAACTAAACCCCTTTCTATACAAAGTTCAATCAAAGGGCTCCCATTATCATTTACACCTGGCACCCCAAACATACCTACTACACCCTCTCTACATGTTTCTTCTACTATAGCATTTAGGTCCCCTACCACAATTACTCTCTCACTTGGTTCAAAAGTTCCTATACATTCGCTTAACATCTCCCAAAATCTCTCTCTCTCCTCTACACTCCTCTCTTCTCCAGGTGCATACACGCTTATTATGACCCACTTTTCGCATCCGACCCTTATTTTAATCCACATAATCCTTGAATTTACACATTTATATTCCCTCTTCTCCTTCCATAACTGGTCCTACAACATTATTGCTACCCCTTCCTTAGCTCTAACTCTCTCAGATACTCCTGACTTAATCCCATTTATTTCTCCCCACTGAAACTCGCCTACCCCATTCAGCTTTGTTTCGCTTAGAGCTAGGACATCCAACGTCTTTTCATTCATAACATCAGCAATCATCTCTTTCTTATCATCTGCACTACATCCACGCACATTCAAACATCCCAGTTTTATAAAGTTTTTCTTCTTCTCTTTTTTAGTAAATGTGTACAGGAGAAGGGGTTACTAGCCCATTGCTCCCGGCATTTTAGTCGCCTTATACGACACGCATGGCTGACGGAGGAAGGATTCTTTTCCACTTCCCCATGGACAATAGAGAAAATAAAGAAGAACAAGAGCTATTAAGAAAAAGAAGAAAAACCTAGATGTGTGTATGTATATATATGTATGTGCATGCCTGTGTAGTGTGACCTACGAGATTATGTAGTGTGACCTACGAGATTATGTAGTATGACCTACGAGATTATGTAGTGTGACCTACGAGATTATGTGGGGAAAAAGAGTGGCATCTACCACAGCTTTTATTGCATGAAGGAGGGTAGTTGCCGGATAGCTCATTATAATCGACTGCTCTACAGTCTGTGCCTTCCACCTGTAACTTGGCCCTAATCACTATACAATCACTAATCACTATACAATCACTAATCACTATACAAGAGCTACAATTCATAATTAAGCATACAATTTAATGTATCTAAAACAGAAATAAATTTTGTATACAAATATTTACATAGATAATTAAGAAACGAAAATGAGACTAACAAATGTTTTTTTTATGTAATATTTAAAATTATTTCGTTCTAGGCAATAATCTTACCATAATTATTAGTTTTCTAAAGAAATAATCGAAATACCATTTATTTTTATTTACTCGTGTTTATTTCTATCTTGAAATATTGCAATTTTTCTCAATAGCGATGCAATTATTTTTGTAAATGTTCATTTGCGTCAGAAAAATAGTTATGATATTGAGTATGAAAGATGAAGCAACATCCTACTTTGATAGAAGTTATTTCTTTAATCACATCAGTAATGAAAGATGACCTCTGCTCTCACACCCTTTATAATAATCACATTTTTTGACTACTCAAAAATTCTTGCATCTTGTGCATTAATATGCACAAGAAAATATACAATATTAGAAGTAATGCCTGTATCAGCACGAATATTCCCTTGAATAAAGTTGTCTACCTCATCAAACACCTTGAACAAAGTTGTCTACCTCATCAAACACCTTGAACAAAGTTGTCTACCTCATCAAACACCTTGAATAAAGTTGTCTACCTCATCAAACACCTTGAACAAAGTTGTCTACCTCATCAAACACCTTGAATAAAGTTGTCTACCTCATCAAACACCTTGAATAAAGTTGTCTACCTCATCAAACACCTTGAACAAAGTTGTCTACCTCATCAAACACCTTGAATAAAGTTGTCTACCTCATCAAACACCTTGAATAAAGTTGTCTACCTCATCAAACACCTTGAATAAAGTTGTCTACCTCATCAAACACCTTGAATAAAGTTGTCTACCTCATCAAACACCTTGAATAGAGATGTCTACCTCATCAACACCTTGAATAGAGTTGTCTACCTCATCAAACACCTTGAATAGGCACACGAGAACATCAAAGGCTCTCCCGCCCTTCTTCATATAAAGCCTAACTGTTACTTTCATCACTTGAATCAATGGTAGATTACCAATTACTGAACCGAAATTGTCTAAAATCAAATTGTACGATTCTTCTAATGAACCCAACAAATATATTTCAAATAATTTAGGAATACAAGATAACACCATAACTGTCTTATAATTAATACTCACTAGATTTACCACTTGTGTCTAACTAGAGGATTTATATCACCCATAAGTAAATTATAAAGATAACAATTATTTTAAATACCATTCATGAAATACGTAAAATAGAGCAACAAATAGTGACTCATTATTCATCAGATTTGAATAAATCCTATTACGATCAATTCCAGTACTGTCAATTTTAGTGACTATATTAAATTAATGTTTCTGAATAAAACATTGTTTGCGTTTAACTCAATTTTTTTTCAATATTTTCATTAATAAAAGCATTATTACAAAGACTTTATAAATCTCATCATGGTTCTTACCATGATTTTTAATCTTTTATTCTGCATCTTTTTTTTCCAGAATGACCAAACACATTTACTTCAATAATAATCCTTCATTGTTTCCATTTTTTCTTCACAAAGCCAGAGCTTTAAAAGTCTTTTTCACTCTGTCATATATCTCAATATTAGAGAGAGAGAGAGAGAGAGAGAGAGAGAGAGAGAGAGAGAGAGAGAGAGAGAGAGAGAGAGAGAGAGAGAGAGAGAGAGAGAGAGAGAGAGAGAGAGAGAGAGAGAGAGAGAGAGTGTGTTCCTGCCACTCGTCACAGTCAATATTTTTCTCTCTTGACACTTATTAAATATTTAATATATCTATTCCAACCTCGAACTTCTTTGAACTTCCTTTGATTTTGTCTTGTTAAAATTAGAAGAATAACATGAAAGAGAAGCAGCAATGTTGTTATAAGGTCAGTCACGTCTGATGACCTAGTCGGTCAGTCACGTCTGATGACCTAGTCGGTCAGTCACGTCTGATGACCTAGTCGGTCAGTCACGTCTGATGACCTAGTCACGTGTGATGACCTAGTCACGTGTGATGACCTAGTCACGTGTGATGACCTAGTCACGTCTGATGACCTAGTCACGTCTGATGACCTAGTCACGTCTGATGACCTAGTCACGTCTGATGACCTAGTCACGTCTGATGACCTAGTCACGTCTGATGACCTAGTCACGTCTGATGACCTAGTCACGTCTGATGACCTAGTCACGTCTGATGACCTAGTCACGTCTGATGACCTAGTCACGTCTGATGACCTAGTCACGTCTGATGACCTAGTCACGTCTGATGACCTAGTCACGTCTGATGGCCTAGTCACGTCTGATGGCCTAGTCATGTCTGATGGCCTAGTCACGTCTGATGACCTAGTCACGTCTGGTGACCTAGTCACACACTAGTGCTCAACATTTAACTGCATCACTAGGTAAAAAAAAATATAGGTTTGTGAGTAAGAGCTTCACTATGTCATTCAGATCGAGAATGTTAAGGTCTTTCCAAGGTACATAACTCAATGTTTCCTTTATATCAGTACATAATTCTCACTCACATGCACATCAGTTATATTCCCTAATTATATATATAATCCAAGCCTATCAAGTATTGTAGTACATAAGAAAAAGGCACAATACAGTTACTGGGACAATACACAAATAACCTGCACATATGATAATATGTCCCACTTAGAACATTAACTAGCCACATAGAAGAGTGAGAAGGGAAGGAAGGCAGATTATATGAAAGAGGAAGAGGGAGGAAAGTGGTAGAACAGGAGGGAATAGTAGCACTGGCAGTTAGTAATAGTTATAATTATAGTTGTAATTGTAGTTGTATTATTATAATCGTAACTAAGCGCTAAACCCACAAGGGTCATGCAGCAGTAGTAGTAATATTAGTTGTAGTTATAAAACTGGAAAAGGTTGAAAAAACAATGCAGTAGTGAAAAAAGGGGCAGAGTAGAGTGTTATCGAAAAAATAATAATACAAATAATAGACGTGCTGTTGGAGTGTGAGCAAGGTAATATTTATGAAGGGATTCAGGGAAACTGGTTAGCCGGACTCGAGTCTTAGAGGTGAGCAGTACAGTGCCTGCATTCTGAAGGAAGGGAGGAGATACGTTGCAGTTTTTAACTGTAGCGTCGGCGCCTTGCTGACAAGACAGTGGAAACTGTGGAAGAGGGAGGAAAGAGGGGAAAGGGAGGGAGGGGAGAAGAAAGGGAGCTTGAGAGAGGACAGGGGGATTAAGAGGGGTGAAATAGCAAAATAGAAGTTAAAGAGGGGAGTGACTGGAAAACAGAGAAGGGAAAAGAAGGGAGAGGGATAGAATCAGAAGGAGAGGGACAGAATGAGGGGGAGAGGCATAGAATGAGGGGGAGAGGAGAGAGATGGGGAAAGAGAAAAAGAGAAAGCAAGAGAAAGGGAAGAGAAAGGGGGAGGAAGAGAAAGGGAGGGGAAGAGAAAGGGGGAGGAAGAGAAAGGGGGAGACAGAGAGAAATAGGGGGAGAGAAAGGGGGAGCGAGAGAAAATAGCATGACTATCTTTTCTATCTGGTTATTGTCCCAGTGGCTACTATTTGTGAGTATACTACAAAAGACAAACCACTTCTTAACATGTTCCAACTACTGCCACACAGATTGCATTCCAGAAAAAAATTGTTGTAGCCAGGTAGAACATCTCAGGGGACTGAAAGATATCAAACAACCCGTAATATATAATGAATCGAGCATATAGCTGCAAGAAGGTTCAGAGGTTCCTCAGGAACTCCTCTCCAATAACCAAGACTGTCCTTATTATGGGCTGTGTTGTAAAGTTGCAAAGATAATCCATCACAGGGAAGCACTTCATGAACTCTTCATATCGTTAGTTACTCTCCATGTTGTTGCAGCCTATGTAGCTTACCTACATCAAGCGACATAGGCTGCTCAGCTGATGCTGGTACTATTGGCAAGGACTGGAAGTCCCACACTGAGGTCAACTCAGAGGTAAATAACTGGTGGAAATCTGTCATCACTAGAGCTCCAAAGATAGACAGAGATCAAAACACTACATTTAGAAATTCTAACACAATTCCTCTGGCCACCACAGAGGAAACAAATCATTTTCAAGCAACGAAGCAAGCCTTGGATCTGTTAACTCACCTACACCTGACATCACTTCAACACCTGCCAGTACAACAGACTGTGCACATAACATCACTGATCCAACACCTGTCAGCATACCTGCCAACACTATTCCAACACCTGGCAGCAGTGCTCCATCTGCCAATACTGAGTCAGGATTTTCTCCACCAGACATTGGTGCAATTAATAATCAGGGGACTAAACTTTGCACCTGAACAATTGCTGCGCCAAAGTACAAACAGCAGGGACATATCTGATAGAATTGTACGAGGGCGAGACAGAGGCCGACACAGGACCAACACAGTCCCAGGAAAACGCTCACCAGATACATAATTATCAGGCTCACCAGCAGAACCTGCGGATAAATCAGAAGCGAAACATAAGAGGTGCAACAAACAGGAGTCCACCCTCCCAGGCACCTAGGCAGTGCTCTCGCTGTCACCGGAGGGGATACTCCACTGGGAGATACTAGGTGCAATTACTGCCACAAGAAGGAACATCAGGAGGACCAGTGTCGGAAGAAAAAGGAACTTGACAAACAGGATCACCTGTTTAGAGATCTGTTCTCAGAACAAACCAGCAACATCTCTGAAATGGTGAACACACTCACGTCACACACCCAGCTAACTCCTATCTCGGCCCAGCAGGTGGTATTGTGCCTTATACAAGACCACAGACCTACATCCCACTGGCTGCCCCGGTGGCCTGTCTCAACGGCAGGCACCTTACACACCCACCAACTCAAGCTGAACACAATCATGAGGAGCCAGTCTATCAGTATCCTGTCGGCCAACATTAGAATATTGATTACCAATGTTGTTGAAACATTTCTGGACGACAGGACTCCAGAAAAGTTTGCAAGAATTGCTGGCTACACCTCATAGATGAGAAGACACAAGCAAGGACAAGGAGGTGTTGTTGTTGTGTGCTTCTCTAAAGTGTACATACACAGCCCGTTGATATTGCCATCCCTACTCACCTAGAAATGATGTTCATGCTATGCATAAACACTTTGTGCAAGCATGTGCAATATACAGACGTCAGAGGCAACATGCAGACCCCATCAACTTCCTAAAGGAAAATGTGGACTCTTTTCTGCTCCAACGCAAATGTCAACTTATTATAATTGTTGGTGATCTAAACCAACATCTTATATAAAGGGATTTTGATGACCTTCTTGCAGTGTTTGACATGAGAAACTTCGCTGATTTTCCTACTCAAATCTCTGGTTCCTCCCTTGACCAAGTAGTGAGTGATCTGTCAGAAGGTATAGTCACTTATCAACCACTTGGCTATGTTGGATCGTCTGACCACAAGGCTGTTTTTACGACACTGAAGATCCCAACAGAACAAGGTGAGGAGTCCACACGTAGAACCTGGCTATGGGAAAGAGGAAACTGGTCAGCACTTTGCTCTGAGCTCGAAGCCTCCGATTGGAATGCTCTTCTACAAGGTTATGTTGACAACCAAGTGAATGCCTTCACTGGACACATCCTTAATCTACAACAAGAACACATCCCTCGCCGGCAGTATATGACGAGGCCTACAGCTCAGCCTAGGTTCGGCTTTCGTTGTAGAGGCTGGTACTGCTAAGTACAAGGCTTGGCGAAGGTATAAGAGACATCCCACTACCTATAATAGGAAACTGCACAGGCAGGACTGTAGGCATATGGGCGAAGTTCAAAAGTGGGCCATCTCTAAATGGGAGGCAGACACAAAAAGAAAGCTAGCATCAGGTAGAGTGGGCTCCAAAACCTGGTGGTCCCTGGTCAAGGACAGACAAGGTTATCTGCCTGATGAACTTATTCCACCTCTAAATCGACAGGATGGGACCACCTCTACTAGTAGTCAGGAGAAAGCTAACCTCTTTGCCGAACACTTTGCTACCAAGATGCAAGTTCCTGATCCAGTAAGGAACCCTCCTTGGCTAGCTGCAAGAACTGTGTCAAAGTTGTCAGTGGTGACAATAAGGCAGGAAGAAGTGCACTTTCTTCTCAAAACGCTGGACCAAGAAAAGGCTGTGGGCTCAGACAAGTTGAGCTCAAGATTGCTGAGTAGATCTGCAGACCAGCTAGCCGCTCATCTAACTAGCATCTTTCTGTAGAGCCTAGCACAATGTAAATGGCCTTCTCTGTGAAAAGAGGCAAATGTAGTCCCTGTTCACAAAAACAAGCGTTTTTCAACTACTCACTTCTTTGTGACCGTCAACATGGCTTCAAAAAAGGTTACTCTGCTATTGATCTACTGTTAAAGCTTTCCACTAAGTTGCACCAGTCCCTGGATGAATCCAAATTCAGCTATGTAGTAGCACTGGGCATTGCTGGTGATTTCGACCGAGTATGGCACCAGGATCTTTTGGCAAAATTGCAGGCATTGGGAATTGCAGGCTCTACACTACGTCTCCTAAGTGATTACCTTCAAGGTAGATCTCTAAGAGTAGTTCTCAGTGGGACAGAGTCAGCAAGACACCCTATTGAGGCAAGTGTTCCACAGGAAAGCGTGCTTGGGACAATGTCTACTTCTATGACCTCCATCTCATCCCAAAATCACATGCCGTCTCTCCCGTCCCAAATATTGAATACCCGAATGCTGATGTGCCGTACTGAATCGCTTGTAGACGACTTGCGCATATGTAGACGACTGTACTCTGACATTTACTTATCCAAGAGAGTAAATGCCAGCTGCTCTGAGCTACATCAATTACCAGCTAAGAGCTGTGTCAGCCTAGGATAAACTATGGCAGGTAACATTTTCCCCATGAGAAAACAAATGATGATGGTATCTAGGCACCATGATGGTAATGCCGGAGCAGAAGTAAATATGAATGGGAGAATGTTGTTACCTGGGGACGAAGTTGATATCCTTGGAGTGAAATTTGACTTTAAACTGACCATGAAGAACCCCGTTGTAAATCTTGCAAACAAAGCGGCAAGGAAGCTTACAGCACTTCGACGTATCTCGCATCTGCTCGACAGTAGAGGATGCAAGATTCTGTAAGAGGCCCAAGTACGCTCACACCTAGAGTATGCTCCACTTTCTTGGATTACCTGTCCCTCATCTCATCTGCGACTTCTTGACAGAGTAGAGAATAGAGCAAGACGCCTCATCTCTCGCCTGGACCCAGCCTGGATGTGGGCGGTCTTACTGTTATGTATAAGGCCAATATTGTTAAGTACCACACTTGGCTCCACTCTGAGGACAGCGAGAAGTTAGCTTCTACACAACAAGACGGGCAGCAAGCAGCAACTTCACTCTGCCTGTACCATTCTTCAGAACATCACTTCATCTGAGATCATTTATTCCCAGGATGATTCGAGTCTGAAACACGTTCGTAAACCATAATGATATCAACGAAATAAAGTCAGTTGATCAAATGAAATTGCTGGCCCACAGATGGCTCCAACTACATCCTGTTCCTTACTTGTATGTCTTATAACAATAAAAAAGTTTTTAAATGAGTTGATGTAGCTAACAGCTCACAGCTTCTAAATAAAGGAGAGGGAGAAAACATTAAAGTAACTATGGCGAGCAAGTAAAGGTAAACAATACAATTCGTGTTCACGCAAAATAAACACCAGATCCAGTTTCCAGGAAGGCCAAGGAATATCACTGTTTGGACGACACGACCAGACTCGATGGGAACGTTACGTGTACCTAGTTGTCCATGATATGTCTACTTACACTATAGATGTGTTTCGGGAGCTTCACCATCCTAAAAGGGTATCTCTCGTATCCCATAACCCCAGCCAGGTGGTCTTCAATCCTCCCAGAAAGTATGGATTCACGAGGGGCCGTTCCTGCCTAACTAATTTATTAACTTTCTTCGGTAAAGCTTTTGAGGCTTTTGATCACGATAAAGAATTTGATATTGTTTATTTAGATTTTAGTAAGGCTTTTGATAGAGTACCGCACCAGAGACTGTTAAAGAAAGTGGCAGCTCATGGCATTGGGGAAAAAGTGCTGTCATGGATCGAGTCATGGCTCACCAATAAGAAGCAGAGAGTGTGCTTAAATGGGGTTAAATCCGAGTGGGGATCTGTAACAAGTGGCGTTCCACAGGGATCAGTCTTGGGCCCATTGTTGTTTATAATATATATCAACGACCTTGATGAGGGAATTACTAGTGATATGAGCAAATTCGCCGATGACACGAAGATAGGTAGGATAATTGATTCAAACGTAGATGTCAGGGAACTTCAGGAGGATTTAGACAAACTCAATTCCTGGTCAGAAAAGTGGCAGATGCAGTTCAATGTAGATAAATGAAAGGTTCTGAAGCTCGGGAGTGTCCATAACCCAAGCAGAGAGAGAATTCTAAGTTAAGGAAGACTGTTGCGTTGCTTGGAGAATTTTTTTAGTGTCTGACTGTAGTTTGGTTATAGCGGAAAATGTCGGCGATTTTTGGTTGTTTTTCTTTGCTTCTTCTTTGATTTTTTTAGTAAGGAAAACTTTCCTTAGAGGGCATTTGGCGGCAAGAGTATGGTGAGTGCCCTTACAGTTGAGGCAGGTAGGAGTGGCATTGGTGGTGGGACAGGTTTTGAAATCATGTCCTCCTTTGCTACAGTTGGAGCAGAATTTATTGTCCTTAATTGGGCATTCGGTCGTTGAATGAAGGTAAGAGTAGCAGTTCCAGCAGGGAGAGACGTGGGCGAAACGTTTAGGTTCTATTTATCGAGGATGTATGTGAAATTAAGACACATGTGCAACATCTGGGTATCTTTATAGTAAACGTTTCGCCATCCAGTGGCTTGATCAATACAAAATTCTAGGACATAATATGAAGAGAGTAGAACTATATACAAAAGATGAGGTAATCAGTGCCTCGGACTCGGAGTTGGTGTGTTCACCACCATAGGTCTGGAGAATATGAAGATCAGGCAATGAGGCTTCTCCTTAAATAATTTCACATTGTCGGTATTGTATACCATTCTTGTACAACTTGTCAGACACAGCAACATCATGGAGTCTTGCCTTCGTCTGCTACCCGTCCCTTTCAGCTGTCGCCTATTTAAGGAGAAGCCTCATTGCTTGATCTTCATATTCTCCAGACCTATGGTGGTGAACACACCAACTCCAAGTCCGAGGCACTGATTACCTCATCTTTTGTATATAGTTCTACTTTCTTCATATTATGTCCTAGAATTTTGTATTGATCAAGCCAGTGGATGGCGAAACGTTTACTATAAAGATACCCAGATGTTGCACATGTGTCTTAATTTCACATTGTCGGTATTGTATACCATTCTTGTACAGGATGTATGTGGTAGTACGAGATGGCTAGGCCATCTGACAGTGCTCTATTTGCCATATCGATGTCTGTGAAGGTGATTTTTATCATTGATGTTGCATTTGGAATTTTTGTAATGTTGTCAATCGAAGCCCAGGAGTTTTGTTCTTCAATTGATGTCTTCAGGTCAGCTATCGATTGGGTTGTAATAATCTTGTCCAGTCGTTTAATAAAAACAGAACGTTTCGCCAGCAGTGAAGGTGAAGGTAAGATAATGAATTGTCGGTCATTTAGTGTCTTCACAGCGGTGTCGTCGGTCAGTTTCGATGCTTCAAGGTCGTCAGTGCAGACGACTAAGGAGGAGTCTTTAAGCGAGAGGATAGCTGTAATTTTAACCTGCAAGCAGGTCTTTACAGCTGAAGCAAGGGCTAGGTTAGAGAAGTCGTTGATAACACCATGTGTAGGCTTTATCTTAACACGATGAGCAAGCATCGTGAAAGAGTAGAGGCGCTGTTATAAGGCTATAAATTCCCTTCCCCAACGGGGATCGAAGGGATACTTCTTGATGTGTAGCAAGGTTAGCAGTGGAATGCTGATTCTGACCAATGAACTGCCTCCATCCAGCCAGAATACCAACCAGCCAACACCCTCCATCCCACAAGCAGCCACATCTATCTCTGCACCAGCCAAGAAAGCGAAAGATACTGCTAAAACCTCCACAGAAGAACAACCACTTCAACACACAAGCTTCCATGGATTAACCTTCTACACAACTGACATACATGGCGATAACAAAAAAGGCACAATACCGTGACTGGAACAATACACACACAACCAGCACATATAAGAGAGAAGCTTACGTCGTCGTAAGCTCCTCTCTTCTATGTGCGGGTTGTGTGTGTATACATGGCGATGACCTGCCCTTGGCAGAAGTCCACACTCGGCTTCAGAATGGAAAGATCAAATACACCATTGATGACGAACGTATCCACTGGACATTCACTCAGGTACTAAACTCAGTTAAAGAAGCACTAGAAACTTCACAATACGCAAACACCAATGTCCTCACAGAAGTCCTGAACAGATACTCGTTCAGAAAGCTTACAAACGGAACTCAGTCTGATGACACAGGCAGCCGCACTACGTCGTAATCACACTGCAGTCGTCCTGCTCTCTCCACTCTGCCTTCTCTACATCGCCTCACAGCGTCAAACAGCTGGGTTTAGCCCTGGCTCTTTATCTTCGACTCAAGCCATTCCTCTCACCAGCTATTCTTCATCTGTCCCCACTTCCCCACTCACCCACATGTGGGTCTTACCTGAGAGTATTTGCTCTGCTCTGCTCTGCTCTTTGCTCTTTGGAGGGAGGGAGTATGGAAGAAGTTAATGTTTTCAGATATTTGGGAGTTGACTTGTCAGCGGATGGGTTTATGAAGGCTGAGGTTAACCATAGAATTGATGAAGGAAAAAAGGTAAGTGGTGCGTTGAGGTATCTGTGGAGACAAAAAACGTTATCCATTTAGGCAAAGAAGTGAATGTACGAACGTATAGTGATACCAACACTTTTATATGGGTGTGAAGCACGGGTTGTAAATGCTGCAGTGTAAATGCTGGGCAGTTGAGCTGTCGTGTCTAAGGGCAATGTGTGGTGTAAATATTATGCAGAGAATTCGTAGTGTGGAAATTAGGAAGAGTGGAATTGCTAAAAGTATTAGTCAGAGGGCTGAAGAGGGGTAGTTGAGGTGGTTTGGTCATTTAGAGAGAATGGAACAAAGTAGAATGACTTGTAGAGCGTATAAATCTTTAGGGGAAGGAAGGCGGGGTTAGGGTCGTTCTCGAAAAAGGAGGTTTTGTGGCGAAGGGCTTGGACTTCCAGCAAGCGTGTGTGAGCATGTTAGATAGTGAATTGAGACGAATGGTTTTTGGGACCTGACGAGCTGTTGGAGTGTGAGCAGGGTAATATTTTGTGCAGGGATTCAGGGAAACCGGTTATCCGGACTTGTCCTGGAAATGGGAAGTACAATGCCTGCAGTTTAAAGGAATGGTTTGGGATATTGGCAGTTTGGAGTGACTAAACTGTCGTATCTGGGCGCCTCTACAAAGATAGTGATTATGTATGAGTGATGGTGAAAGTGTTAATTGATAATGAAAGTTATTTTGTTTCTTTTTGGGTTTTTCTTTCTTTTTAGGTCACCCTGCCTCGGTGGAAAACGGCCGACGTGTTAATATATATATATATATATATATATATATATATATATATATATATATATATATATATATATATATATATATATATATATATATATATATATATTATACCCACGAACGAGTGGTATTGATGAATAATAACACTGCGATAGCCAAGAGTCGAACCCATGCTGCTTTAACTCATGGTGAGCGAAAACCATGACGCTCTAGTCCACGGGACCACACAACCGTGGACTAGAGCGTCATGGATTTTCACTCGCCATGAGGGGCCAAAGCAGCATGGGTTCGACTCTGACTAGTCCAGTGCTTTTATATATATATATATATATATATATATATATATATATATATATATATATATATATATATATATATATATATATATATATATATTGATACACATGAACATGATGCCTTCTACCTACTCACCAGGTGCCTGTCCATCCCAAAACTTACCTACTTCCTGAGATGCTCCCCAGCCTTCAGCAGTCCGACACTCAAGGAATATGACTACCTCCTTAAGACCTTGCTAGAGAGTGTATTGAATCTTTCCCTTGAAGATGGACAGTGGTTGCAAGCCTCACTTCCAGTCAGGCTAGGGCCTGGGAGTACGCAAATCCTCCCAGATTGACCTACCAGCTTTCATATCAAACTAGTTAATAAAACAAATTCTTGCGGACAACCTCAATGACTCAGCAGGAATACAGAACCCTAGCTACGCCAGTGCCATCAATGAATGGGAGACTTTCGCTGCCCCAGCACCAAAACCTATTGCAATACTGGCCTACACACAGTAAAGTACTTGCCAACATGCTTAGGGATATAACATCGGACAGGGACACTGCCCATCTCCAAACTGTGAGTGTGCATCACTCTGGAAACTTCCTCCAAACAGTTCCCATTTCGGCAATGGGAACACACCTCAACCCTAAGACTCCGTATTGCAGTGGCTCTGCGCCTTGCTGCCCCAATTCACACGGAATATACGTGTATTTGCGGCGATGCGCAAGCCGACCAATATGGTCTACATGGTGTTAACTGTTCCAAAACCAAGGGCTGGCATGCATGACACAATGAAGTCAACGACATCATAAAGAGAACCCTTGCTACAGCTGGATGCCCAGCTGAGAGACAGCCCCGATCACTAGCAGCCAACAATACTCACAACCCAGCAAATTGCCATGACAGGATCACCATCTATCCTTGGAAAAATGGCAAGCTCTTAGCATGGCACTATACCTGCGTGTCGACGCTGGCTGACACCTACATCCATCACAGTGTTGGCGACAGGGAGGAACTGCTTATCACAGGGAGGAGTACAAGATCGCCAAGTACAGAGACATAAGCCAACAGTATCAAATTGTCCCTGTGGGTACAGAGACCTTGGGATCATGGGAAAAAAATGCCACACGCTTTCTTAAAGAACTGGGTTCCAGACTCATCGACGCCACCAGGGATCCGAGGGCGGCCACTTTCATGTTCCAGCGCCTCAGTGTGGACATCCAGAGTTGAAATACATGCTGCATACTTGGCTCGAGTCCGGCTTCGGAGGAGCCGGAGGAGATTCATAATCTTTGATATAATGTACTAATGTATTCATGTTTGTATTTTTTTTTTGTCAGTGTATTCTGTTTATAAATAATGTTCACATAGAATATAGAATATAGGGGGTGGTAGGAGAAGAAAATATTCAAACAGCTCCGGGGAGAACCTCGAGTTTTCCCTGAGGTACGTTTATTGTCTTCTCTGAGGATGAGGGTCCCCAGTAAAGTTCTAGAGGTGGTACCTCCCTATATTTATATATTACAATATATGTGTGTGTGTGTGTGTGTGTGTGTTACCTGGATTTTACCTGGAGAGGGTTTCGGGGGTCAACGCCCCCGCGGCTCGGTCTGAGACCAGGCCTCGAGGTGGATCAGGGTCTGATCAACCAGGCTGTTACTGCTGACCGCACACAAACTGACGTACGAACCACAGCCCGGTTGGTCAGGTACTGACTTTAGGTGCCTGTCCAGTGCCTTCTTGAAAACAGCCAGGGGTCTATTGGTAAACCCCCTCATGTATGCTGGGAGGCAGTTGCACAATCTTGGGCCCCGGACATAGGGAGTGATTTTGGTGTCCAAGTTTGGTACTAATCCCTCTAGGATTTTCAAAGTGTATATTACCATGTATCTCTCTCGCCTGCGCTCCAGGGAACACAGATCAAGGGCCTTAAACCGTTCCCAGTAATTTAGGAGCCTTATCGTACGTATGTGTGCCGTGAAAGTTCTTTGTACACTCTCCAGGTCAGCAATTTCCGCTGCCTTGAAGGGGGCAGTTAGTGTATTCCAGCCTAGAGAGAACAAGCGATTTGAAGAGAATCATCATGGGCTTGGCGTCCCTAGTTTTGAAGGTTCTCATTATCCATCCTATCATTTCCCTAGCAGATGCGGTAGTGTGAGTGAACTTTATTAATAGACAGAATACATTGACAGAAAAAACATACATGAATACACTGGTACAATATATCAAAGATTATGAATCTCCTCCAGCTCCTCCGAAGCTGGACACGAGCCCAGCATGCAGCATGCATACAGTATGCAGCATGCATTTAAAATCAATGTTACCCTTAATAATAAAAACATCCTTCAGAAACACATTGAAATTACTAAGATACAGGAGAAAGAAGCATTCAAAATATTGAGAAACAAAAAATACTCCTTTTATCAAGCTATTCCACCAGAATGGAAACATAGTATGTTGGATCATTGCTATAATAAACCCAGAAGAATTTGTAATAATCTCAAAAACAAACTACAAAGAAAATTAGATAATTTAATTGAAAATAGTGATTGGACAAAGCACGCTAATAACAATTTTGTAATTAACTTATCAGATGAAATATTATATAAAAATACAACTGCTGCTCTTGGTTTCGGTTTAAGTTTTGCAACTTCAAAAAAACTTAATAATGTTGAAATTGCAAAAGCCTTTTGTAATTTAGAAAAATCCTCTGATTTATCCACTGATGAAATTAATATTAGTAAGGGGATGGTATATAGCTCAATGTTAAAACAAAATATTCCCAATTGCCCTCAAAGATTTTTTAAGTCTTATGATACACATTTGAATAAAAAAATGAGCCTTACTAAAGCAGATAAAATAAATGCAATAGTAATTATGAAAGAAACCGATTACCAAGATAAAATGAATAACGTCCTAGATGATTTTGAAACCTATTCTAAACTTAGAAAGAATCCCTTACAAACTGTTAACAACAATTTCAATAAAACAATAAAACATCTATTGAAGGGCAAAGATGAATTAATTAAAAAATTTAATTCCACTAATCCATCTTTACCTTATATGTATGGATTAATAAAAACACACAAACCAGATAATCCTGTTAGACCAATTATTAGCTCCATAGGTTCAGTTTCTTATAAACTTTCTAAATGGCTTGTTGATATTTTGAGCCCAATTGTTGGAAAAATGTCTAATTTTAATGTTAAAAACAACTTAGATTTAGTTGATAAATTAAGCATCTTGACTGACTTAAATGATTTCAATATGTTTACAAAAGTTCCAGTTGATGATTTACTAAGTTTCTTATCTGAAGAACGATTTACCATTGCCAGTTCCTACTATCATTAAACTTATTAAACTTTGTATTGTTGATGCAAAATTTGTATTTAATGATGAGTTTTACACTCATAAGTTTGGTATGGCAATGGGAAATCCTCTTTCACCTGTTCTTAGTAATTTATACATGGAATTTTTCGAAACAAGATTGCTTAACAAAATCCTTCCTAGTAGAGCTAAGTGGTATAGATATGTTGATGATATTTTGTGCCTTATGCCTAAGAATGTAGACATAAATCATTTCCTTGTTAAATTAAATAGCTTAGCTCATTCTATAAATTTTACTCTTGAATTCGAAGTAAATAACTCATTGCCCTTCCTAGATGTTTTTATTATTAAGGGTAACATTGATTTTAAATTTAAAATTTACAGAAAACCTACAAATAATTGTTCGTATGTACACTATTACTCTTCACATCAAGATAGAGTTAAAGTGTCGGTTTTCTCTTCTATGTTTTTGAGAGCTTTACGCATTTGTAGTCCAGAGTTCATAGATGAAGAAATCTCTAAAATTTATGAAATAGCTAATGATTTAAAATACCCAAGAAACATAATTGATAAATCTTTTAAAATAGCTAGGAATACTTTTACAATCCAAAAGGGACAACCAACCTTATTCAACCAAAAATATGTTGGTTCTCCCTTACCATGAAAACTTGGTTGATATGCCTTCTTTTCTTAAGAATTTTAATATCAAATTTGTATTTAAAAATCTTGATACAGTAAAAAGACTTTTGATAAAAAAATTCCCCCAAAATGCTGACGGATGTGTGTATAAGATTCCCTGTAAAATATGCGATAAAGTTTATTATGGTCAAACTGGTAAAAGTCTTGAACTAAGATTAAAACAACATAAATATAGCATTAGAACTGGACAAGATTCTAATGCTCTATTTATTCATGTGAAGACTTTAACCATCCAATTGATTTTCAAAATGCTGAGAAGGTTGTATCAAGCAAGTCCATGGTTGAGAGGAATATAATAGAATCATGTTTCATTAAAAGCAGTTTTGAAAATAATATGAATATTTCTTTTGGTTTATATAAATTGGATTCATTTATAATTAATAAAATTTGGGAAGAATTTAATGATAAATTGGACTAATCTTAATTCTTGGGAAGAGTTTCAGGTCCTTTCTTATGTTCCTCTTCACAGAGTCGTGAGATGTTACGCTACTGTGAGGTGTAGTCTTTGTTAGTGTGATGTGACTGTGAGGTGTATTCTGCCCCTTTATAAGCCTTCTTCTCACGTTTCCTTTTATAGTTCCTTGATAATGTGAGTAGTCACGAAAGCGCTTGGAATTCTTCTATTTTTTCATAGTGGTTGTTTTGCTATATATATATATATATATATATATATATATATATATATATATATATATATATATATATATATATATATATATATATATATATATATATATATATATATATATATTTACAAGAGAATTCTGTTGGTCAGTTAAACCACATCTTCCACGTACGCAACCCATCTATCTGCACATCCCCAACAAGGTGTATAACGTACGTAAAATATCCACGATAAAAAAATGGAGCATGCCAGTTCATTCCTTATAATAATAATAATAATAATAATAATAATAATAATAATAATAATAATAATAATAATAATAATAATAATAATAATAATAATAATATCTTTATTTACTACAAGTTTGTGCATGCTAGAAAAATATGTCATTTGCTGCTCTATTAAAAACATACAATTCACTAAATGTTTACAATGTTTACGAAAACTTGAAGTAGTGAACCAACATTACTTCTCCATCCACACGAAATTTCACGGTAATGACTAATTGATAACCTCTGCGGCTAGAGCTATTTTTACTGAACTAGAAGAATATAATTAAAAATCGAGAATTTTTTAAACTTCTCAACATCGCTTTTAGTGTAGATGAAATGTGGCTGAATTTACATTGCAAAATATTCGTAAAAATGCTTTTATTTGTGCATAAAGAATTACAAATGGCTATTCAATTTAGATTTTAGGCTATAAAAGCTGCAGTCAATACCCGTCAAGCCTAAATCATTTACGAATAAAATAATCAGAAAATATTTTTCCAAGAATACTTCTACTAAGTCTTGAATAACATTTCCACTTAACCATCAAATTGGCCGCTAATACAGAAATTCATTGCTTATTGCTACACTATTCTCTGTAATCACTTAAATTAATATTAAATCTAAACAAGTCACACTCATAAAAACAATGTCATAATTTTCTTCCCACCCACAACAGTGCCAGGTTCCCACCCACAACAGTGCCAGGTTCCCACCCACAACATTGCCAGGTTCCCACCCACAACATTGCCAGGTTCCCACCCACAACAGTGCCAGGTTCCCACCCACAACAGTGCCAGGTTCGTGCTGGCAATTACATATTTGTTTAGGATAAAACTATAAGGTTCAACACTGAATTAATTAAGAACAACTCTGCTTTACAGGTTTGGGGTGTTCTCTGCACACAGTACTGTGAATGTACTGCAGTTACTGACAATGACAAGTGTCGGTTTAATGGTCGTCCTAATGCTGCACACCTTAAATACATCCAGGTGACTACTGTCACCCCCTAGTAAACTCTGGTGTAGACTCGTGGGAACCAGGTGACTACTGTCACCCCCTAGTAAACTCTGGTGTAGACTCGTGGGAACCAGGTGACTACTGTCACCCCCTAGTAAACTCTGGTGTAGACTTGTGGGAACCAGGTGACTACTGTCACATCCTAGTAAACTCTGGTGTAGACTTGTGGGAACCAGGTGACTAGTGTCACACCCTAGTAAACTCTGGTGTAGGCTTGTGGAACCAGGCAGCCACGACCACCTGAGTTAGTCTGGAACATACTGTATTTCCCACAAGTTTCACATTACAAGTTATCAGAAGCAACACCAACAATAATTCCCAAGTGTTGATACAACTGACTGTTAGCAACATTGTGCTCATTGGTTAGATGAATTAAAGTAATACAGACATACCTGTCATGCGGTGCAAAGAGTTGTCCCACGATGACCAGTAATCCACACTTACCTGTGAAGGAAAATAAAGAAATTAATATTAATCATCTTGCTCTACCAGCAAGACCTAACTATTATAATAAATTTACATTAACTATTGCAAATTAATTATTTTATTCGACACACCCGCCTGGATAGGAGTCACCTTATCACGCTGGAACAACCAGAGCTTCGTAATCAAGTGTTACGCTAAACCACCAGGGGTCATACAGTCTGCAGGGTAAGGGCTGTAAGGTCAGTGAAGAGTGCTAAAGGAAGTATAATCAAAGTTTGTGTGATAAATCTGTTGCTGTCACAAAGTCAAAGAGGAAGTTTGTGTCAAAGGTGGGACCGTCAGTGAGGAGGGAAGATGAAGTAAGGGTGTTAGAGCAGTGACGACATCGAAGGTTAATTCAGCGTGCTGGCTGATACTGGACACTCCAACAGAATATGGCAAACTGAAATTGGAACCTGACACTATATACAGTGGAACTGGCGCCTCTCAACGAGACACCCATGAGTGAGACGTGTGCCCAGTGCGAAGACGAGAAAGCGTAGTCTCACAACCTGACAAGCCAACGTATGACAAAATACACAAATTTTGCTGTGCAGCTCAAAAATTTATGATAGTAGAAGACTGGTGAAATACCGCTGACCTTTACATTCAATTCGTGAAGTCATGTTTGTCTCCAGTGTTTGTAATACTGTAATGAAACCACATTGTTCAGTGCTCCAGCAACTAGGTGACTCACCATCAGTAGTGAAGGAAACTTGGGAGAATACACTTTTGCTATTGATGACTAATTACACTGCTATGTCATCCTTATTCAATGAATAAGAAATACAGGAGTTGGAACAAATTAATAGGAACACCTTGTTCTTTAACATTTTTTAATTTCAATATGGAATTGGTCCTCCGTTTGTAACTAAAACAGAACCAATTCTTCGAAAAATTGATACATATAGCATTTGAACAGTATCCAGGGAAATGTTGAGTCATTACTCAAGCAAAACCTGATGACACTGTTCCAAAGACGAGGGTGGAGGAAACTGGTTCCTGACTTGCAGTTGCAACTGAACCTCACAGATGATCGATAATATTTTGATCCGGCGATTATGGAGGCCAATCCCAGTGTTTACCTTCACTTTCATGTTATTCATACCAGTTTTGAACATCTCTAGCGGTGTGAACTGATGCATTATCGTCTTAGATAATAGCGCAAAAGGGGACCTGTAACACATTTAAATTGATTATTCAGTTATTTGACAGTTCAATCAGCAGGTGTTAATGTTATTTTGTCCAACCCCCGGGATGCTAATCACGCCACCTAGCTTAAGGGAAGGAGTCTCTCAACTATTTTAATGCACTGCATCGCGTACTTCAGTAGGCTTCATCAGCAAAGACTTTCCTTACAACTTAAGAAATATCTGGTCATCAAAATTATATACAACAAAATATGACGTCAGAACTGAGCACGAAGAGAAAACGAGACTACTACGTTCAAGGGCAACATGCAGGGCCGCTTAATGAGCTGAGAATATTTCGTAAATCTGGTGGAAATATCTACCTTGCTACCTTAAATTTTGAGGAGTTAAGTTTGTCACTGGCTAACACTGATGATATTTTAGACATCTCAAGATGTTCACACTAATACCACTGCTGACTGATAAAATTCGCACAATCATTGCCAAGCTACAGTTGTTGAAGAGTTGCATCAAAGGTATACAGCGTTTTTTAAACTGATCAATTTTAGAGGCTAAAGGATGTTATCTAACCTAATCTCGTTTCGAATTCCAGCCCTGTCTAAGGTATGCTACCTTCCCGGACTACCCTCCCGGGATGTCACGGTCAATGACACCCAGGTACCTACTAACTCCTAGGTGAACAGGGACAACAGTTGTAAGGAAACATATCAAAAGTTTCCAACCGTGCCGGGGATCGAGCCACGGACCCCTCAGTATGTGAACTGAGGCTGCTATCAACCGACCCATGGGTGTCTAAGATTTCAAATTTGAAAAAAAAAAAATATTATTGATATCCTTTACAATGGAGACGCATCATGTTAAATATTGGTGGTAGTTGTAGTGGTAATGGTTGTAGCAATAGTTGGTAGTTGTAGTGGTAATGGTTGTAGCAATAGTTGGTAGTTGTAGTGGTAATGGTTGTAGCAATAGTTGGTAGTTGTAGTGGTAATGGTTGTAGCAATAGTTGGTAGTTGTAGTGGTAATGGTTGTAGCAATATGTAGTGTAGGGAATGGTTGTAAATAGTTGGTAGTTGTAGTGGTAATGGTGTAGCAATAGTTGGTAGTTGTAGTGGTAATGGTTGTATGACATAATAGTTGGCAATAGTGATGTAGTGGTAATAGTTGTAGCAATAGTTGGTAGTTGTAGTGGTAATGGTTGTAGCAATAGTTGGTAGTTGTAGTGCTAATGATTGACAATAGTTGGTAGTTAAGAGGTAATGGTTTAGCAATGGATCTGTATTTAGTTGTGTGTAAATATATAATGATACCATGATGAGAGCAGCTACATACCATGATGAGAGCGCTACATACCATGATGAGAGCAGCTACATACCATGATGAGAGGCTACATACCATGATGAGCAGCTACATACCATGATAGACAGCTACATACCATGATGACAGCAGCTACATACCATGATGAGAAGCAGCTACATGACCATGATGAAGCAGCTACATACCATGATGAGAGCAGCTACATACCATGATGAGAGCAGCTACATACCATGATGAGAGCAGCTACATACCATGATGACAGCAGCTACATACCATGATGACAGCAGCTACATACCATGATGACAGCAGCTACATACCATGATGAGAGCAGCTACATACCATGATGAGAGCAGCTACATACCATGATGAGAGCAGCTACATACCATGATGACAGCAGCTACATACCATGATGAGAGCAGCTACATACCATGATGACAGCAGCTACATACCATGATGAGAGCAGCTACATACCATGATGACAGCAGCTACATACCATGATGAAGCAGCTACATACAATGATGAGAGCAGCTACATACCATGATGAGAGCAGCTACATACCATGATGGGAGCAGCTACATACCATGATGACAGCAGCTACATACCATGATGACAGACAGCTACATACCATGATGAAGCAGCTACATACCATGATGAGAGCAGCTACATACCATGATGACAGCAGCTACATACCATGATGAGAGCAGCTACATACCATGATGACAGCAGCTACATACCATGATGAGAGCAGCTACATACCATGATGAGAGCAGCTACATACCATGATGAGAGCAGCTACATACCATGATGAGAGCAGCTACATACCATGATGAGAGCAGCTACATACCATGATGAGAGCAGCTACATACCATGATGAGCAGCTACATACCATGATGAAGCAGCTACATACCATGATGACAGCAGCTACATACCATGATGAGAGCAGCTACATACCATGATGACAGCAGCTACATACCATGATGAAGCAGCTACATACCATGATAGAAGCAGCTACATACCATGATGAGAGCAGCTACATACCATGATGAACAGCTACATACCATGATGACAGCAGCTACATACCATGATGAAGCAGCTACATACCATGATGAAGCAGCTACATACCATGATGAGAGCAGCTACATACCATGATGAAAGCAGCTACATACCATGATGAAGCAGCTACATACCATGATGAGACAGCTACATACCATGATGACAGCAGCTACATACCATGATGAGAGCAGCTACATACCATGATGAAGCAGCTACATACCATGATGAGAGCAGCTACATACCATGATGACAGCAGCTACATACCATGATGAAGCAGCAGCATCCTGTGACAGCTATCCATGATGACAGCAGCTACATACCATGATGAAGCAGCTACATACCATGATGAGAGCAGCTACATAATACTCCATGATGAAGCAGCTACATACCATGATGAGCAGCTACATACCATGATGACAGCAGCTACATACCATGATGAGAGCAGCTACATACCATGATGAGAGCAGCTACATACCATGATGAGAGCAGCTACATACCATGATGACAGCAGCTACATACCATGATGAGAGCAGCTACATACCATGATGAGAGCAGCTACATACCATGATGAGAGCAGCTACATACCATGATGACAGCAGCTACATACCATGATGAAGCAGCTACATACCATGATGAGAGCAGCTACATACCATGATGAAGCAGCTACATACCATGATGAAGCAGCTACATACCATGATGACAGCAGCTACATACCAT
>WNWK01019955.1:0-36776 GCA_009830355.1 Cherax destructor | reverse complement strand
CTGTAAATGTCACTATTCTCACACTCCAGTATCATGTCTATTAAAAACCACTTGTCCCTAATGTTAATACAGTAGTCTCTTTTACCCCCTCCCCCCAACCATTCCTGGGATGACCCCTACCCCCTCCTACATTCCACCCCAGATTTATACACCATCATCTTATCTCTTTCTATCCTCTCCACATTCTCATACCCACTCAACAACCCCTCCTCAGTCTTCTGAATTATACCCTTGGCTACCCCACTTAGCCTTTTAATTTCTATGCTCCAAATTCTCTTGCATAATATTTACACACCACATTTCTATCAAACAATACATCTCTACAGCTAGCCTCCTTTTCAATGCAATGTTCAAAACCTATACCTCTTATATAACAGTGTTGGTCCCATCTGGTACATTCCTTTATATTTACTTCCATATGTAAGTTACTGTCTTTCCACAGATACCTCAACATTCCATCTACCTTTTTTTATCCTCCTCTATTTTCTGGATCACCTCATCTTTCATAGACCCATCTGTTGATATGTCCACTCACAAAGTACAGTATCTAAATACATTGACCTGCCTCGGTGGGAAACGACCATTATGTTAAGAAAATATCCACTTCCACTTTCCCTTTAACTTGATAGTCACTCTATTATTGCCTTGCCCTTTTTGTTTACCTTCATCACCTTGCTTTTTCCTGTCTTCACTTTTAATTTCCTACTTTTACATACTCTCCTGAATTTGTCTGTACAGTCATCCCTTGGTTTTCGCTTGTCCCAGTTTTCGCCGATTTTGGTTTTCGCTGACTTTTTTCAGGGAAAATTTGTCTTAGTTTTCGCCGATTGTTTTAGTTTTCGCCGACCGTATGGGACCTGTCCACCAGTGACGCGCACATACAAAGGCCGTAGGCCCGCCACCCACGCACCTCAAACGCACATTGTCACGCAGTCTAGCATTCTTTACGCTTTAGTGAACATCATCCCAGGAGTTTATACAAAACATTTATTAACAATTCATTGTTTTTGGGCCTTGATTATTGTGTATGACTACTAAATAAGCTACCATGGGCCCAAAGAAAGCTCCTAGTGCCACTTCTTTGGTAAAGAAAGTGAGGAACACTGTAGAAATGAAGAAAGAAATAATAGAAAAATATGATAGTGAAAGTGAGAAACACGATGGAGTTTAAGAGTGTAGCAGGCATGCAGGGAGTGTAGCAGGCATGCAGGGAGTGTAGCATGTATGCAGGGAGTGTAACAGGTATGCAGGGAGTGTAGCATGTATGCAGGGAGTGTAGCAGGTATGCAGGGAGTGTAGCATGCATGCAGGGAGTGTAGCATGTATGCAGGGAGTGTAACAGGTATGCAGGGAGTGTAGCATGTATGCAGGGAGTGTAGCAGGTACGCAGGGAGTGTAGCAGGTATGCAGGGAGTGTAACAGGTATGCAGGGAGTGTAGCAGGTATGCAGGAAGTGTAGCATGCATGCAGGGAGTGTAGCATGCATGCAGGGAGTGTAGCATGTATGCAGGGAGTGTAGCATGTATGCAGGGAGTGTAACAGGTATGCAGGGAGTGTAGCATGTATGCAGGGAGTGTAGCAGGTACGCAGGGAGTGTAGCAGGTATGCAGGGAGTGTAAAGGTATGCAGGGAGTGTAGCAGGTATGCAGGGAGTGTAGCATGCATGCAGGGAGTGTAGCATGCATGCAGGGAGTGTAGCATATATGCAGGGATTGTAGCATGTATGCAGGGAGTGTAACAGGTATGCAGGGAGTGTAGCAGGTACGCAGGGAGTGTAGCAGGTATGCAGGGAGTGTAACAGGTATGCAGGGAGTGTAGCATGCATGCAGGGAGTGTAGCATGCATGCAGGGAGTGTAGCATGCATGCAGGGAGTGTAGCATGTATGCAGGAGTGTAGCATGTATGCAGGGAGTGTAACAGGTATGCAGGGAGTGTAGCAGGTATGCAGGGAGTGTAGCAGTGTAACATGCAGGTAGCAGGTGGGATAGCATGCATGCAGGAGTTAGCATGCATGCAGGGAGTGTAGCATGATGCAGGGAGTGTAGCATGTGAGGGTGCAGCGGGAGTGTAGCAGGTATGCAGGGAGTGTAACATGTATGCAGGGAGTGTAGCATGTATGCAGGGAGTGTAGCATGTATGCAGGAGTGTAACAGGTATGCAGGGAGTGTAACAGGTATGCAGGGAGTGTAACAGGTATGCAGGGAGTGTAACAGGTATGCAGGAGTGTAGCAGGCAGGAGGGAGTGTAGCAGGGAGGAGTGTAGTAGGCATGCAGGGAAGTGACCCGGATAAGGACTTGATACCTAGAGTCCTTATGGAGGGATTCCCTTCCAAAATTAGGGTCTCGTCCCTCTCCCTCTTCCCTCTCTCCCATCCAGCAACATCAGTCTTCAATAAAGGTAAGTGCCACATTCAGTTCATTCATTTGTGCATGTAAATCTATCTTTAAGGCCCCAAAAAAATTTTTTTTCCAAACTTCTGGGTTTCTGGAACGGATTAATTGAATTTCCATTATTTCTTATGGGGAAAATAGTTTTGGTTTTCGCCGATTTTGGTTTTAGCCGATCCATCTGGAACGGATTAAAATCGAAAACCGAGGGATGACTGTAATCTTGTCTTCAAAATCTCCTAAAAGAACTGTGACATCAGCAAAGAGCAACAACTGTGATAAATCCCACTTTGTATCAGATCCAACATCCTTTACTTCCACACCTCTCCTTCAATACCCTAGCAGTCACATATTTTACACCCCAGTCTGTAAATACATTAAATTATAATAATGACATCACTCATCCTTGAAGTCCTACTTTCAATGGAAAATAATCCTCCTCAGCCTCACTATCTGCTCATGTATAATCTGTACTGCTTTTAGTAACCTACCACCTATTTCATACACTTCCAACATCTCACACATGACTTCCTTATCCACCCTATCATATGCCTTTTCTAAATCCATAAGTGCAACAAACAACGTTTATGGATTTCAATGTCAACACTTGGTCTTCACATCCCCACCCTTCCTAAATCCTTCCTCCTTTGCAATTCTGTATCTCCATAACACTAATATTTTATTTTATAATTATTATTGCAAAATTAGTATTTGTTGCAAGAAATTATTGTTCTTCATTTTAATTGTTAATGGAAGCTTTACTGATAACTAAATTTTTTCAGATTCAGACATGGTGCGTGTCCGCAGATCAACATCTGAAAATGAATGTCCAATTTGTATGGATCAAGCAAAGTTTGCTGTGGAAACAAATTGTGGACACATGTATTGTGGTAAGATCAAATATTAATTGTTTTATTGATTTGTTAATAGGTGACTAAGTGCCAGCAATTGTACACTAATGATTCTTCCTGAGTTCTATAAATGGTTACCATGTAGACGGAAATTGGGCTAGGGATCATGTTGCCATTTTTTTTTTATTGTGTATGTCTCCACCAAGAGTATACCTGGCATATACCTGGAGAGGGTTTTGGGGGTCAATGCCCCCACAGCCTGGTCTGAGACCAGGCCTCATGGTGAATCAGGGTCTGACCAGCCAGGCTGTTACTGCTGGCTGCACGTGAACCAACATATGAACCACAGCCCAGCTAATCAGGTACTGACTTAGGGTGCCTGTCCAGCGCCTTCTTGAAGACAGCCAGGGATCTATTGCTAATCCCCCTTATGTATGCTGGGAAGCAGTTGAACAGTCTTGGGCCCCTGACACTTATTGTGTTGTCTCTTAGTGTACTCGTGGTACCCCTGCTTTTCATTGGGGGAATGTTGCATCTCCTGTCGAATCTTTTGCTTTCATAGGGAGTGATTTTTGTGTGCAAGTTAGGTACTAATCCCTCTAGGATTTTCCAAGTGTATATTATCATGTATCTTTCTCGCCTGCATTTCAGGGAATGCAAATCAAGGGATTTCATCCGGTCCCATTAATTTAGGTGCTTTATCATACTTATGTGTGCTGTGAAAGTTCTCTGTATATTCTCCAGGTCAGCAATTTTGCCTACCTTGAAGGGGGCAATTAGTGTACAAGAGTATTCCAACCTAGAGAGAACAAGCGATTTGGAGAGAATCATCATGGGCTTGGCGTCCCTAGTTTTGAAGGTTCTCATCCATCCTATCATTTATCTAGCAGATGAGATAAATACATTGTGGTCTTTGAAGGTGAGATCCTCTGACATTATCACTCCCAGGTCCTTCACATTACTTTTTTGCTCTATTGTAAGGTTGGAATTTGTTGTATACCCTGATACAGTTTTAATTTCCTCAAGTTTTCCATATCTGAGTAGTTGAAGTTTCTCCTCATTGAAGTTCATATTGTTTTGAGTGGCCATTTGAAGATTTGGTTGATGTCCACTTGGAGTCTTGTGGTGTCTTCGATGGAGGACATTGTCATGGCAATTCGGGTGTCATCTGCAAAGGAAGACACGGAGCTATGGCTTACATCTCTGTCTATGTCGGATATGAGGATGAGGAATAGGATGGGAGTGAGTACTGCACCTTGTGAAACAGAGCTTTTCACTATAGCTGCCTCAGTCTTTACTCTATTTACTATTACTCTTTGTGTTCTATTTGTTAGGAAGTTATAGATCTATCTATCAACTTTTCCTGTTATTCCTTTATCACTCATTTTGTTTGCTATTACACTGTGGTCGCACTTGTTGAAGGCTTTCGCAAAGTCTGTGTATACCACATCTGCATTTTGTTTATCCTCTATACCATCCAGGACCTTGTCATAGTGGTCCAGTAGCTGGGACAGGCAGGAGCGACCAGCTCTAATCCCATGTTGCCCTTGGTTGTGTAATTGATGGGTATCTATGTGGTTGGCGATCTTGCTTGTTAGAACCCTTTCAAAGATTTTTATGATATGGGATGTTAGTACTATCAGTCTGTAGTTCTTTGCAATTGCTTTACTGCCACCTTTGTAGAGTGGGGCTATGTCTGTTGTTTTTAGTGAGTGTGTGATGACCCCATTGGGGTAGTAAGGGGGGGCCACCCCAGGTGACACCATCAAGGGGTGCACCAACATAAGAGAAAAATCCTTTGTTTCTATATAGCCTATTATATGATTACAGAGTACAAATAGGCCTATACACATAAAATAATTGATTTTGATGATGTAATAGATGATTTTGCAGGATTGATGGCAAGGAAATGTAAGATCAGATTCATTGAGATGTTACCTGTACTCAAGGTGAAATCGGAACTAGTGTTTCTCTGATATTGCAATGTTTTTCTTTATTTTTCAATTTTTTTTTTTTTTTTTTTTTGCATTGTTGAAGATGAATAAATGTAGGATGTGTTGCATGTACTCAAAGTGGTATTTGAGGTTATGTTTCCTCAATATTACTACGATTATTTATTTTATCATTACTAAACATAAGAACATAAGAATGGAGGAACACTGCAGAAGGCCTGCCGGCCCATACTAGTCAGGTCCTTATCAAAACCACCACTACCCAAAGCTACCCAAGAATTTACTTCTGTACCCACAACACCAATCAAACCCAGCCCCTCCCACTCATATATCTGTCCAATCTATTTTTAAAGCTACCCAAAGTCCTAGCCTCGATCAACCTACATGGAAGATTGTTCCATGCATCCACAACTCTGTTCGAAAGCCAGTATACTTACCTATGTCTTTTCTAAATCTAAATTTATCTAACTTAAATCTGTTATTTTTGGTTCTTACTTGGTTTGATATCCTCAGTATTTTATTGATATCTCCCTTGTTTATGCCCATCATCCACTTATACACTTCGATGATATCTCCCCTCATTCTACATCTCTCCAGAGAGTGGAGATTCAAGGCTCTAAGTCTATCTTCATACGGGAGATTCCTTATACAGTAAATTATTTTAGTCATTCTTCTCTGTATGTTCTCCAACAAATCTATATCCATCCTGTAGTAAGGAGACCAAAACTGAGGCCTCACTAGTGATGTATAGAGCTGTAAAATAACTTTTGGACTTCTGTTGCTTATTTTTTTTTATTAACACATAAATGAAATTGAAAGAAACCCAAAGTATTTCTTTTCTTATGCAAAATCAAAGTCGAGAACAACAACCAGTATTGTGCCCCTACTTAAACGGCATGGGTCCTACACAGATGACAGCAAGGAAATGAGTGAATTACTTAAGTCCCAGTATGACTCAGTTTTTAGCGAGCCGCTAACCAGACTGAAAATCAAAGACCTAAATGAATTTTTTATGAGAGTGCCACAGAACTTGACAGACGCATGCCTATCTGACATCACCCCGATGCCAAATGACTTCGAAAAGGCAATAAATGACATGCCCATGCACTCCGCTCCAGGCCCAGACTCGTGGAACTCCGTGTTCATCAAGAACTGCAAGAAGCCCCTATCACGTGCTTTTAACATCCTATGGAAAGGGAGCATGGACACTGGGGTCGTCCCGCAGTTACTAAAAACAACAGACATAGCCCCACTCCACAAAGGGGGCAGTAAAGCAATAGCAAAGAACTACAGACCAATAGTGCTAACGTCCCATATCATAAAAATCTTTGAAAGGGTTCTAAGAAGCAAGATCACCACTCATCTTGATACCCATTAATTGCACAACCCAGGGCAGCATGGGTTTAGAGCAGGTCGCTCTTGTCTGTCCCAACTACTGGACCACTACGACAAGGTAATGGATGCTCTAGAAGACAAACAGAATGCAGATGTTATATACACAGACTTTGCAAAAGCCTTTGACAAGTGTGACCATAGTGTAATAGCACACAAAATGCATGATAAAGGAATAACAGGAAAAGTTGGTAGATGGATCTATAATTTCCTAACAAGTAGAACACAAAGAGTAGTAGTCAACAGAGTAAAGTCTGAGGCAGCTACTGTGAAAAGCTCTGTTCCACAAGGCACAGTACTCGCTCCCATCCTGTTCCTCATCCTCATATCGGACATAGACAGGGATATAAGCCACAGTGCAGTGTCTTCCTTTGCAGATGACACCCGAATCTGTATGACAGTGTCCACCGTTGAAGACACTGCAAGACTCCAAGCAGACATAAACCAAATCTTTAAATGGGCTGCAGAAAACAATATGAAGTTCAATGATGAGAAATTTCAATTACTCAGATACGGAAAACTTGAAGAAATTAAAATCTCATCGGAGTACAAAACTAATTCCAACCACACAATAGAGCGAAAAACTAATGTCAAAGACCTGGGAGTGATCATGTCAGAGGATCTCACCTTCAAGGACCATAACACCGTAGCAATTGCATCTGCTAGAAAAATGACAGGATGGATAATGAGAACCTTCAAAACCAGGGATGCCAAGCCCATGTTGACACTTTACAGATCGCTTGTTCTATCTAGGCTAAAATATTGCTGCACACTAACTGCACCTTTCAAGGCGGGTGAAATTGCTGACCTTGAAAATGTGCAGAGAACCTTCACGGCACACATAACTGCGATAAACCACCTCAATTACTGGGAACGCTTGAAGTTCCTAAACCTGTACTCTCTAGAACGCAGGCGGGAGAGATACGTTATTATATACACATGGAAAATTCTCGAGGGATTAGTACCAAACTTGCACACGAGAGTCACTCCCTACGAAAGCAAAAGACTCGGCAGGCGATGTAACATCCCCCCAATGAAGAGCAGGGGTGCCACTAACATGTTGAGGGACAACACAATAAGTGTCAGGGGCCCAAGATTGTTCAACTGCCTCCCAGCATACATCAGGGGGATTACCAACTGTTACGGCCCCCTATCTAACAATGGTAGTTAGGTAATTACCTCACCGGCCGGCAGTCAAGGGGTTACGTCATCAGACCTGATGTTTGACTGCCGGGCCGGCTTGACTGACAGTGTCATCGAGACTCTCCCCTATTCAACACTGGAGAGTCCACCAGCTCACTGACATACTACTGGAGTTCGTCAGTCAGACCTGCATGAGAGTTGCAGTGTGATGCTGGTGACAAGCTCCCTGACATACTACTGGAGTTCGCCAGTCAGACCTGCGTGAGAGTTGCAGACTCATGCAGTGTGGTGCTGGTGATAGCCTACAACAAGGAGAGCGGCAAGGTCACCAGAATCTACGATGTACCTGCGACGATGTACCTGCGACGATGTACCTGGACTGTTGTACCTGCTACTCTGTACCTGAAATTATGTACCTGAGGTGTCTTGTGTGACACTTATGTTATGGTGTCTTGTGTGACACTTATGTTATGGCGTCTTGTGTGACACTGGTAATGTTACACGAAGTGTCAAGGTATTTAGTGGTGTAGTCAGAGAGAGTTTAGACGATGGCACGACACAAGTTAAGAGTCGTGTGTTTGATGTGTCATAACGCGGTGAAAAGGCTTAATTAGAGATGAGTTCTTGTTACAGGGGGCGTGTCGTGAGACACAGAGATGGTGTCGTATGACACAGGGAAGGTGTCTTATGTGCACAGAGAGAAGGGTGTCGTGTGACACAGAAGAGAAGGCGTGTTGGGTGACACCGGGGGCGTGTCATGTGACACAGAGAACGGGTGTCATGGGACCCCGTGAGAAGGCGTGCCATAAGACAGAGACAAGGGTGTCTGAGGACACGGTGGAGAAGGAGTATCATGACAAGGTGTGGTAGTGTCCTGCGTGACACTAGAAGATGGCAGCGACTTGACACTACACCGAATACTCGATTTTACTTGTGACTTTTATCTTGTACTGTGGTTTTGTGTAAATAGGTTTTTACACAGATTATTAGATTATGTTTTTATTCAGATTATATGCTTTTATATTAATAATATATATTTAATATAATAAAAATCTGAAATACGATATTTTACTTAGTATCCCAAACAGTCGTTTATTACAAATGCTTCTTTATTTGTAATATGAGTGGCCTGTCCGGGAGCATATTGTTTGTCCAGGAAATGACTGTTTGGGATAATTTATTACATAGTACCTGAATCTTTGTGTGTCGGTCATTTTGTGGTGGGGGTGTTACGGCCCCCTATCTAACAATGGTAGTTAGGTAATTACCTCACCGGCCGGCAGTCAAGGGGTTACGTCATCAGACCTGATGTTTGACTGCCGGGCCGGCTTGACTGACAGTGTCATCGAGACTCTCCCCTATTCAACACTGGAGAGTCCACCAGCTCACTGACATACTACTGGAGTTCGTCAGTCAGACCTGCATGAGAGTTGCAGTGTGATGCTGGTGACAAGCTCCCTGACATACTACTGGAGTTCGCCAGTCAGACCTGCGTGAGAGTTGCAGACTCATGCAGTGTGGTGCTGGTGATAGCCTACAACAAGGAGAGCGGCAAGGTCACCAGAATCTACGATGTACCTGCGACGATGTACCTGGACTGTTGTACCTGCTACTCTGTACCTGAAATTATGTACCTGAGGTGTCTTGTGTGACACTTATGTTATGGTGTCTTGTGTGACACTTATGTTATGGCGTCTTGTGTGACACTGGTAATGTTACACGAAGTGTCAAGGTATTTAGTGGTGTAGTCAGAGAGAGTTTGTGACGATGGCACGACACAAGTTAAGAGTCGTGTGTTTGATGTGTCATAACGCGGTGAAAAGGCTTAATTAGAGATGAGTTCATGTTACAGGGGGCGTGTCGTGAGACACAGAGATGGTGTCGTATGACACAGGGAAGGTGTCTTATGTGCACAGAGAGAAGGGTGTCGTGTGACACAGAAGAGAAGGCGTGTCGGGTGACACCGGGGGCGTGTCATGTGACACAGAGAACGGGTGTCATGGGACCCCGTGAGAAGGCGTTCCATAAGACAGAGACAAGGGTGTCTGAGGACACGGTGGAGAAGGAGTATCATGACAAGGTGTGGTAGTGTCCTGCGTGACACTAGAAGATGGCAGCGACTTGACACTACACCGAATACTCGATTTTACTTGTGACTTTTATCTTGTACTGTGGTTTTGTGTAAATAGGTTTTTACACAGATTATTAGATTATGTTTTTATTCAGATTATATGCTTTTATATTAATAATATATATTTAATATAATAAAAATCTGAAATACGATATTTTACTTAGTATCCCAAACAGTCGTTTATTACAAATGCTTCTTTATTTGTAATACCAACAAACCCCTGGCTGTCTTCAAGCAGGCACTGGACAGGCACCTAAAGTCGGTACCTGACCAGCCAGGCTGTGGTTCGTACGTTGGACTGTGTGCGGCCAGCAGTAACAGCCTGGTTGATCAGGCTCTGGTCCATCATGAGGCCTGGTCACAGACCGGGCCGCAGGGGCGTTGACCCCTGGAATTCTCTCCCTGGTAAACATAGGTCGTTTCCCACCCAGGCAGGGTGGCCCAACAAAGAAAAACTTTCATCATCACTCACTCCATCACTGTCTTGCCAGAGGCGTGCTTACACTACAGCTACAAATCTGCAGCATTAACACCCCTCCTTCAGATTGCCGGCACTGTACTTCCCATCTCCAGGAATCAAGTCTGGCCTTCCGGTTTCCCTGAAATCCTTTATAAATGTTACCTTGCTTACACTCCAACAGCATGTCAAGTCCTAAAAACCATTTGTCTCCATTCGCTCCTATCTAACACGCTCACGCACGCATGCTGGAAGTCCAAGCCCCTCGCACACAAAACCTTCTTTACCCCCTTTACTGTTGATTATACTTCTTGAAATAAATCCTAGTAATCTGTTAGCCTTATTGCACACACTTAGGCACTGTTGTCTTGGCTTTAGATTTCTGCTTGCCATGACTCGCAAGTCTTTTTCACATTCTGTATGATCAAGCTCTACTTCACCTAGTTTATAACTTCAAGGGTTATTTTCATTTCCAAGTACTAGGACTTTATACTTGTCCACATTGAACTTCATCTGCCACTTTTCAGACCAAGACATTAATTTGCCCAAATCCTCCTGGAGTTCACTGGTATCCTCCTCAGAATGAATCATTCGGCCTATTTTTGTATCATCAGCAAATTTACTCATGTCACTTGTAATTCTTTCATCAAGGTCATTAATGTAAATTATGAACAATGGGCCTGAAACTGATCCTTGTGGAATGCCACTGGTGACCAGTCCCCATTCAGATTTGACCCCATTAATGGAAAATCTCTGCTTTCTATTGGTAAGCCATGCCTCTATCCATGCTAGAACTTTTCCTCCTATACCATGAGATGCCACTTTTCTTAAGAGTCTTTTGTGAGGTACTCTATCAAAGGCTTTACTGAAATCCAAATAAACTATATCATATTCTTTATTACTGTCTACTGCCTCAAGTGTTTTATTGAAGAATGTCAGTAAATTTGTCAGTCAGGAACGACCTCTTGTGAACCCTTGCTGAGATTCATTAATCAAATTATGCTCTTCAAGATGACTTCTAATAATATCAGCTATAATTGATTCTAATAATTTGCCCATCCCCCTGCCCTTGGATTTCATGGGGGTGACACCAAAGATGCCACCTCTGGTGACACCAGCCCTAGTGATGCCACTGGATGACTGCTTCAGTGATCAAAATTTTCAGCTCTTCTAGGGTTGCAGGTAGTGGTGGTAAGTAAACTGTGCTCTTCACGTACCCCCAAAGAAAGAAGTCAGAGTTAGGTCTGGTGACATCACAGGCCACTTGCAGAGGTCACCAGACCTAACTGTTTGTGACTTCTTTCTTTGGGGGTACATGAAGAGCACAGTTTACGTACCACCACTACCTGCAACCCTGGAGGAGCTGAAAATTTTGATCACTGAAGTAGTTCGCATGATAACTCCAGATATGCTGCAGAGCATCTGGACCAAACTGGACTATCGCATCAGTGTTTGCCAAGCAACCAGAGGGATGCACATTGAGTGCCTTTAACTCTTTGACTGTCGCAACCCTCAATCCTGAGTGCTCTCCTGTTGTCGCAAAATATTCGGAAAAAAAAATATTTTTTCTTATCAAAATGTTAAGATTATTTTTCTGATTGTTTTTCTCCTAAAAACAGATTTTTGCCATCAATACTTACCGAGATATGGAGGTGTAAAGTTGGCAAAAAATGAGCCGCGTATGGCAACAGCGGCAAATGCCGCTCACTCAGTAAACATTTGTTTACTTCCATTCATAGATTTCTTGTTTTTTTCACTATTTTCTTTTTTTACGTAACTTATGTGGCCTGTTAGACCAAGGTAAGGTGCAATGTTTATATATACACTCGTTGTATGTAACACAATACTAGCATAAACATTAGTATCTTTATATTGTTTACAAAACTTGTTTACACAAACAAACAATAAAAAAAAATTCATTACTATTGTTCTATAATATATATACAAATGTACACTCACTGAACACTTTCCTAGAACTCCTGCAGCTTGTGGAATTCTTTGAAACATGGGTATATGCACAGTGGTACTTTACACTCCTCACACATAAAACGAGTGTCTCTGCGTTTTTGTGGGCGTTTTGTGGTATGTTTACAGACAAAACACCTCTTCTGAGCATTTTTCTTGAGAGTAGTATCAGGGAGATGTATGGGGTAGTGATCACCAGGCCTCATACGAGAGGGCATGTGTTGATAATTTCGTGGGCGCTGGTCTGTTGCAGGTGTTGTTCCTTGGTACTTGAATATTATTTGTCTGATAACTGACAAACAAAATTCACCATATTTGGGTTTGTTGTTGGTCTTCAACTTGTACATGTACATGTACATGTTATGAATATTACATACTTAGCTAATTATTTCCACAACACTTACATTATAATGACCACGTAAACTAACTGCAATGCAATTAATTATTTTAAATTGTTATCTCACTCAATTAGTTGCATTGCTACAATAAATTGCTACAATTAATTGATATGTTCAATTTATATTCAAACTTTATAACTTAGATATGCAACTTTACTTATTTTATAAATTATCAACCATAACTTTTTATTATTTTATTATTATTATTGCTTTAATTTGTTTAATCTGATTTAATTAATTTTATAATGAAGACAAAAGTACAAAACTATGTTTAAAAAATGTCATGTCTAAACTATGTTCAAATTTCATAGCTTAAATACTCACCTATACTCATTGTAAACTATCTACAAAAATTCTTACAATTTAGTTTTAAGTTAATTTTAAGTCTGCCCAAAATGCCCTGCATATTAGGGGCTTTAGGCATGTACACCTCATGTAATCTCAATAACCAAATGTATTTCTTTGTATCATGTCCAAATATTATTATTATTATTATTATTATTATTATTATTATTATTATTATTATAAGCATTCAGCATGGAACTGTCAAGAAGATGGAAAAAGAGTTTTATGTACCACTTATAACTTTTGCGGGCACAATCAGCAAACCCAATCTGCATGTCACATTTGTCCACTAAGCGCATATTGAGGTTGTAGTCCATCACAGCTGCAGGTTTTAGAATGGGTTCATTGGTCTCTATTCTGCTTGCCAGTGTCTACCATTTCATGTCCGTGAACTGATGTCAACAATGTGACATCACATTTGTCTTGCCACTGAAATGCCATGATGTCATTGGCAGCAAACACCTGCACTTCACCTCTACGAGTGCCAGTGTCGAACCTAGGCATATGTTTACAATTTGCACGCACTGTGCCACACACGTCTGTCATGTTCACTCGCAAGAAATCACTGAGTAAAGGGTTTGTGTACCAGTTATCAGTATATAATATATGCCCCTTACCAAGATATGGTTCCATCATTGTTCTAACCACATCACCAGAGATACCCAATAACTTCCTGGTATCTTGCAATGTATTACTGCCAGTGTACACAATTACAATAGGGCCCCACTTATACGGCAGGTTAGGTTCCAGCCTAGTGCCTTAAAGCAGACATCGCCGAAAAGCAGAACGTCATTTTTTTCCACTTCTAAATGCATATAAATGCCAGACAACAAGCTTACACTAACTTTTATTAAGTTAGCAATAGCACTAGGCATTAAAAAACACAATAAAAAGTAAGATACACACAGAGTACACTTATTACTTACCTTAAAGTATTAACATTGGCTTAAAATAGTCTGTGAACCAATTTATGAAAAGATCAGTAGTCATCCAAGCTTTCGAATTGGATTTATAATAAACAGGGAGGCTACTTTTTGCATAGTTCTTTAGGGCCCTAGAATTCTCTGAGTGATAAATTATCATAGGTTTTAACTTGCAATCCCCAGCAGCATTAGCTCCTAGCAAGAGTGTTAGTTGAAGACTCAGATGAGTCAAAGGGATGTTAGGAAGCATTTCTTCAGCCATAGAGTAGTCAGGAAGTGGAATAGTCTGGCAAGTGATGTAGTGGAGGCAGGAACCATACATAGCTTTAAGACGAGGTATGATAAAGATCATGGAGCAGGGAGAGAGAGGACCTAGTAGCGGTCAGTGAAGAGGCGGGGCCAGGAGCTAAGTCTCGACTCCTGCAACCACAATTAGGTGAGTACACTCTTGGGTTATCCTGGGTTCTCTACACATATGCTGCTATATGTAACTGTATTTGATGGCTATCTCAGCGATCAACATATACCTTGTTAGTAAGTTTATTCAGGTATACACAAATACAGTTACATAGATTATCAGAATATGCGTAGAGAACCTAGGATAACCCAAAAAAGTCAGTTCACTCAGTTTAATCATTTCTAACTAGGCACTTAAAGTAAGAGGCTTACGACTCCTCTTTTTATCACAACTAAGCTTAGACGCCATAGTCAATGAGAGCGAACTAGTTAACGAAAGAGTAAATGAGAGAGAGAGAGAACGAGATACGGAGTTCAGACAAGGTAAAAAAACAAACTGAACAGGTAGTGGGCGATCACTCGGTCAGGCGAAATGAATGCGATTAATATGTGTCCACTTTTAGTTCATTCACATACGTTTGTAAGAGTTTGTGAAACTTTTACCTCAAAATTATTTTTTTTATTATAATAATAATTACCTCACAATACAAATACTCTTACATTGTGTACAAGTTAGTACAGAATAAACAAACAGCAACACTCCCATTCTCATGCAACACACTATTTTTAGAGTTAATGATAGTATTATTATTCTTCTTTCTTTCAACACGTCGGCCGTTTCCCACCGAGGCAGGGTGGCCCAAAAGGAAAAACGAAAGTTTCTCCTTTTACATTTAATAATTTATTCAGGAGAAGGGGTTACTAGCCCCTTGCTCCAGGCATTTTAGGCGCCTCTTACGACACGCATGGCTTACGGAGGAAGAATTCTGTTCCACTTCCCCATGGAGATAAGAGGAAATAAGAACAAGAACTAGTAAGAAAATAGAAGAAAACCCAGAGGGGTGTGTATATATATGCTTGTACATGAATGTGTAGTGTGACCTAAGTGTAAGTAGAAGTAGCAAGATGTACCTGAAATCTTGCATGTTTATGAGACAGAAAAAAGACACCAGCAATCCTACCATCATGTAAAACAATTACAGGCTTTTGTTTTACACTCACTTGGCAGGACGGTAGTACCTCCCTGGGCGGTTGCTGTCTACCAACCTACTACCTAGAAGTATTATTATTATTATTATTATTATCATAATAAAAAAGAAGCGCTAAACCCACAAGGGTCGTGAATAGCTATATATAGAGTGAAGGCATATGAAAGGAATATTTTTCTACAGTTATCCCTCAGTGTTTAACTAGAGAAAACGTAATTCTTCCGACACTCCTACAAAGTCGCTTGGTAAACAAATCTCATTTTTGTCAATTTTTATTCTGTGGGTGTATGTCATGTTTATATGCTATGTAACGTGTTTTTTAAATAATTTTGAAGAAAATATCATAAATGAATTAATGAAAATGTCTATATTAAAGTAAAATAAGACATTTAATGTGCCCATGAGGGATTATTATTACTAGTACAGTGGACCCCTGGTTTACGTTAGTCTCCAAACTCGCCCTTTTATGTAAGTTTATTTTTGTAAGTGCTTTTGTAAGTGTATTTTTGGGGGGTCTAAAAAAACTAATCTAATTTACATTATTCCTTATGGGAACAAATTCGTTTGGTAATGGCACTTGAACAACATTCTGAAATGAAAAAATGACGTAATCCGCGGGTCCACTGTATTACGTAATGTTTTTCCCTCCGGCTGGCAACCACACCTACATAGCATATAAACAGAATGTTTATATGCTTTGTAACATGTTTCTTATATAATTTTGAAGAAAATATAGATGGATTAATGAAAATGTCTATATTAATGTAAAATAAGACATTTAATGTGCCCAAGAGTGATTATTATCCCTTTACCAGGCCAGGTGTGCCTCATATTTGATTCTGCCATAGAGGGTATTTAAGAGGCGCCTAAAATAAATAAACTTGACAAATGAACAAAAATAAATATGTCTTAGAATTGCTTATATTATCAGAATATAGGTTGCAAATGTTGCAGTGTCTCAAATTTGATGCGTGGCCTGGTAAAGGGTTATTAGTATTACGTAATGTTTTCCCTCGGCCCAGCGACCACACCTCCATAGCATATAAACAGCATGTTTATATGCTTTGTAATGTGTTTCTTATATAATTTTGAAGAAAATATCATAGATGGATTAATGAAAATGTCTATACAGTGGTCCCTCGACTTTTGGTCGGTCTGACTTAGTGATTTCGAGTTTCGATGGCTTTTTTTGGTCAAATTTTCCCTCGCCAACCGGTCATTCCCTCAACTATCGGTCCGGGTACCAGACTTGTCCGCCTGCCTGCGCTTGCGTGCCTCGCCGCGCAGGTGTCGTGAGCCCAGTCTAGCGTTGTTTACCATTGAGAGAACATTACCCAGTCCGCTCATTCAAACATTTCACAATAAATTTATTCTGTTTATTGCTGGTTTAGTGATTGTCACTGTGAAATAAGTCACCATGGGTCCAAAGAAGCTTCCTAGTGGCACCCCTGTGGTAAAGAAAGTGAGGAACACCATCGAACTGAAGAAGGAGATTGTAGAAAAATATGAGAGTGGCGTACGTGTGAGTGAGCTTGCCAGGATGTACAACAAAAACCAATCTACTATCACCTCTATCCTGGCAAAGAGAAAAGAAATCAAGGAAGCTAATGTTGCAAAAGGTGTTGACATGTTTGCCAAAAATAGATCAAAAACAGTGGATGAGGTTGAGAAGTTGTTGGGGGTGTGGATCAATGAAAAACAGATAGCGGGTGATAGTGTTTCCACGGCGATAATTTGTGAAAAGGCAAGGCAGTTGCACGCAGATCTTGTCAAGACAATGCCTGGAACCAGTGCTGATGCAAGTGATTTTAAAGCCAGCAAAGGCTGGTTTGAGAGATTTAAGAAACGTAGTGGCATACACAGTGTTGTGAGGCATGGTGAGGCAGCCAGTTCAGACAAACATGCTGCTGAAAATTTTGTGCAGGAATTCAAGGGGTTCGTAGACACTGAAAAATTTGAACCCCAACAAGTGTTTAATTGTGATGAAACAGGCCTCTTTTGGAAGAAAATGCCAAAGAGGACCTTCATTACTCAGGAGGAAAAGGCACTGCCAGGACACAAGCTTATGAAAGACAGGCTAACTCTCATGTTGTGTGGTAACGCTAGTGGGGATTTTAAAGTGAAGCCTTTACTGGTGTATCACTCTGAAAATACCAGAGTGTTCAAGAAACACAATGTGAACAAGAATAATTTGTGTGTTTTGGAAGGCTAACACCAAGGCATGGGTCACGAAGGCAATTTTCTTGGAATGGCTCACTGGAGTGTTTGGCCCATGTGAAGAAATACCTCCTGGAACAGAAATTGGGATTCAAATGCGTCCTGCTACTGGACAATGCTCCTGCTCATCCTCACAACTTGGAAGACTATTTGTCTGAGGACTTCAGTTTTATAAAAGTGAAGTTCTTGCCTCCTAACACCACTCCTCTCATCCAGCCCATGGACCTGCAGGTCATTTCTAACTTCAAGAATCTGTACATAAAAGCAGTGCTTTGAAGTGACCTCGGACACTGAGTTGACCCTATGAGAGTTCTGGAAAGATCACTTCAGTATCCTCCATTGCATAGGCCTTATAGGTAAGGCTTGGGAGAGAGTGACTTCCAGGACTTTGAACTCTGCTTGGAGACCACTGTGGCCGGATTGTGTTGAAAAGAGGGATTTTGAAGGATTTGAGGCTGACCCTGACCCTGACGACCCTGTACCTGTTGTGGAAGATATTGTGGCATTGGGGAACAGCCTGGGGTTGGAGGTGAGTGGTGAGGATGTGGAAGAGTTGGTGGAGGAGCACAGGGTAGACCTAACCACTGAAGAGCTGCAAGAGCTTCATCAGGAACAGCATCAGATGACAGTAGGGGAAATTTATTCACAGGAGGAGGATGGACAGGGTGAGGTAGTAACTTCTTCAGAGATTAAGGAAATTTGTTCTATGTGGACTAAGGTGCAGACATTTGTTGAAAAACACCACCCTGAGCAAGCTCAAACAAGCCACATCTGCAACTTGTTCAATGACAAAACCTTGTCCCACTTCAGGAAAATGTTAAGAGGCGCCAGAAACAGAGCACTCTTGAGAGTTATTTTTCTAGACAGGGGTCTAGTGACTCTCAAGGTGGTCCTAGTGGGATTGAAAGAAAAAGAAGGGAAGTAACCCCAGAGAGGGACTTGTTACCTGAAGTCCTTATGGAGGGGGATTCCCCTTATAAACACTAACCCCTCCCCCTGTCCTCCTCCCTATCTTCCAGATGCCAGCAACTTAAGAATGCCCACAATGCACAGCATATTAGGGGCTTTTGGCATGTACACCTCATTTATACCTAACTATGTATCATGTCTAAATAACAACATTGTATTATGTCTAAATAAACTATTATTATTATTATTATTATTATTATTATTATTATTATTATTATTATTATACCTCTCCATATATGTCAAATTTGTACAAATATGGAGACAAGTGAAAGCTAGTGTACTCAGAGGCTGTAAGATGGCGACTGAGATACTTGACGCTGAGATGCCGCGCTGCCTGTGTCATATGTATTTTGTACAGGTTTGGTAGCTGACATTTAAACCACTCCAGAGCGATTATTATTATTATTATTACATATTATTATTATTATTACAGTGGACCCCCGGTTTTCGTGATTTTTTCGTTCCAGAATGCTGTTCAAGTGCCATTACCAAACGAATTTATTCCCATAAGGAATAATGTAAAGTAGACTAGTCCTTTTAGACCCCAAAAAATACACTTACAAAAGCATTTAAAAAATTACACTTACATAAAAGGGCGAGTTTGGAGTAGGATGAACACCGGGGGTCCACTGTACAGTGGACCCCCGGTTAACGACCATAATTCGTTCCAGAATGCTGTTCAAGTGCTGTTACCGAACGAATTTATTACCTTAAGGAATAATGTAAATTAGAGTAGTCTTTTTGGACCCCCAAACATACACTTACATAAATTTTAGTGTTTGAAGCTGGCTGTTAACCGGGGGTCCACTGTATTATTATTACAGTGGACCCTCGCTATTCGAACATTCTTCATTCCAGAATGCTGTTCAAGTGCTGTTACCAAACGAATTTATTCCCATAAGGAATGATGTAAATTAGATTAGTCCATTTCAGACCACCAAAAATACACTTATAAAAGTACAGTGGACCCCCGGCTAACGAACAAAATTCATTCCAGAAGCCTGCTCAAGTGCCATTACCGAACAAATTTACTTCCTTAAGAAATAATGTCACGTAGGTTAGTCTATTTCAGACCCCCAAAAATACACTTCCACAAGCACTTACAATATTATACTTACATAATTGTACGATTTCCGGGGTGTTTGTTAGCCTGGAGTCCACTGTACTTACAATAATAAACCATCCACATACCTTGTTCACTGAGTTTAATCATTTATTAAGCTGGCATGAGAGACAGAGAGAATGTAATACAGTGGTCCCTTGGTTTTCGGTCATCTCCAAACTCGAACATTTATGTAAGTGTATTTTTGTAAGTGCTTTTGCAAGTGTATTTTTGGGGGTCTGAAATAGACTAACCTACTTTACACTATTTCTTAAGGAAGTAAATTCGTTCGGTAATGGCACTTGAGCAGCATTCTGGAAAGAATTTTCGGCGAAAACCGAGGGTCCACTGTAATACTGTAATAATAATAATTAATAATAAATAATAATAATGATAATAATAATAATAACAATCGCTCTGGAGTGCTTTAGACGTCAGCTACCAAACCTATATGAAATACATATGACATTTACAGTGCCCTAGAGTGATTATTAATTATATTTTATTATTATTATTATTATTATCACCATCGACATACAGTGGAGCCCCGGTGTTTGTGATGCTCCAAACTCGAACAATTATGTAAGTGTATTTTTGGGGGTCTAAAAGTACTAGTCTAATTTACATTGTTCCTTATGGGAATAAATTCGTTTGGTAATGGCACTTGAACAGCATTCTGGAACGAAAAAATCACGAACATCGGGGGTCCACTGTACCTTGTTCACTGAGTATAATCATTTCTTTCTTAAGCTGCCACGAGAGAGACAGAATGTAAACACACAGACGAACAAACCAGCTGATCCCTTGACTGTTTACTTCTTTTGTACTTCTTCCATTTTCCTCTTCCAGGTGCTGTGCACCCCATAGTACAAGATAGAGTTATAAGTGCAGCAGCACTTGGAAGAGGAAGATGGAAGAAGTACAAAAGAAGTACACAGTCAGCTGGTTTGTTTGTCTGTGTGTTTACATTCTGTGTCTCTCGTGACAGCTTAATTAAGAAATGATTAAACTCAGTGAACAAGGTATGTTGATGGTGATAATAATAATTATAATAATAATATAATAATAATAATAATTAATAAAGATAGATTTATTTCTTGTAATAACAATTGCTCTGGAGTGCTTTAACCCTTTCAGGGTCGAAACATTTTCGGGAAAAAAAAATCTTATGAAATGATAGAGCATCTTTTTCCGATCATAATGACACCAAAAGTGTGAAATTTGGTGAAAAACTAACGGAATTAAGCTCTCGTGAAGTTAGCGGTATCGACAATATTTACGCATTGGCGATTTCGCCCACTTTGAGCCCTATTTTCGGCGAATTCCAATGTCTCAGTCTACTAAAATTATAGCTATTTTTCTAGAATTCAATTTGTTCTATCGATTGAGTACAAGAAACTGCCAATTTACCGATTTCAACTACCCAATAAAGTGGTCAGAAATTGGCAATTTGGCCAATTTCACACAAATTTCAAAAGATGCCAATTTCAAAATAGGGTTCAGAATAACAAGACAGACATTCCTGGCATTTTATCTGTTCATTAGTCACGTCTCCAGGCCCCTCTTACATTACATTTGCTTTCCATTTTGAATTTTTATTCTCATAAAAAATAGAAGATTTTCTATTATGTATACTACTGCTCATTGTAAAAATGGTATAAATAATATCAGCGGACTTGTGCAAGAATATTAGACTCGTCAGTTGATGTGTGTTGGACGCGTGGTGTGATTTGTTTACTCTTGAACATTGGCAAAAATCGAACATTTTCGCTACTTTGTGCTCAATTTCGAGGTACTTGTCATTGTGAAACCAATCAAAATTATCTCTATTTCTGTAATATATCTTCCATTCTATCAAATGAGACCAAGAAAACGAGAATACAACCATAAATACTATACGAAAATAGACTGCAAAGTCGCTGTTTTAAACCAAAAACACTGTCAGAGTTTTTTTTCTCATTATGCACTGTGTGCTGCAGGATTTTTTTTATACTGCGCACACTGACCACACATACCCATTCTCTCACATCTAGACCTACCAGCCTTTTCCCACTTGATTTGAGGGCGCTAGAATTTATGCGTACTAGTACGTCAAACACCCTGGTGCGTAAGACATACTAGTACATCAAAAACCCTGAAAGGGTTAAATATCAGCTATGAAACCTATACAAATTCTGCTGCACTTCTATCTTGTACTATGGGGTACACAGTCAAGTTCAAATTTGTACAAATATGTAGTCTTTGAGACTTTAAAAGCTAGTGTACTGAGTGGCTGTAAGAAGGAGATTGAGATGCGTGACCCAAGTTCCCATACGGCATACAATTTTTGGGGTTTTTTTACTCGTCGGAGAGCCTGTTGTAACTCCGAGTTGTCGGTAAATGAGTACCTCGGTAAGTGAGGAGAGGCTGTATTCAGTTTTAGTCACTCTCTCTGGAATGGATTAATTACAAAAACTGGGGGTCCACTGTATTGCATAACAGTAAATCTTCCATTTTTTGGTGTGACTAAAAGTTCATTATGTAAATAAAAAATAAAAATGGAATTCATTTGTAAAGCCTGAAAAATGTAACTAATGAACAGAGGAAATGTTAGTTTAGTACCAGGAATGCCTACATTGTTTATTCTGGACCCTATTTTGAAATTGGAATATTTTGAACTTTGTGTTAAATTGGCCAAATTACCGATTTCTGATCACTTTATTGGGTAGTTGAAACAGTTGATTGGGTGATTTCTTGTGCTCAATCGATAAAATAGAAGTAATACTAGCGAAATAGCTAAGAATTTGGTCGACTGGAATAATGTAATTGACTTAAAATGGGAGTCAAAGTCGGCAAAATCGCAGATGCGTAAGTATCGCTGACTCATCAAAATTCGCGAGAGCATAATTTCATCAATTTTCCATCAAATATCAGACTTTTTATTTTATTACCTTCAGAAAAAGATTCTCTACCATTTCATAAGAAAAAAAAAGAAAAAATATTTTTGAAAATTCTTGGACCCTGGCTGTCACTGAGATTTGGCCTCTGGACCCTGAAAGGGTTAAAGCTCCCCAGAGCGATAAAATACATATACAGTACATTCATTAATTACCTTAAACTATTTGTAGTCTTAATGTAGGGTGAAAGGTGAGTTTTATTTGTAGGAAGTCAGGTAGCCAGCCAGGTCAGCCCACCCTACCCAAATTAAAATTCAAATTTATTTATTTCTCTGTAAAAATTACAATGTGTGTTTTACATTTTAAGGACTAAGGACTATAATTACAAAGATGGCCATTAGCATGCCTAGCATGCCTAGGCATGCTAGACATTTCGGGCAGACTTAATACAGTGGTACCCCGAATTACGATATTTTTTCATTCCAGAATGCTGTTCAAGTGCCATTACCAAACGAATTTATCCCCATAAGGAATGATGTAAAATAGACTAGTCCTTTTAGACCCCCAAAATTACACTTACAAAAGCATTTAAAAAAATAAACTTACATAAAAGGGTGAGTTTGGGGACCATCGTAAGTCGGGGTACCACTGTACTAGGTTTTAACCCTTTGACTGTTTCAGTCGTATATATACGTCTAAATTCTAGCGGCTTAAAATGAAGCGGGAGAAAGCTGATAGGCCTACATGTGAGAGAATGGGTCTGCGTGGTGGGTGTGCGCAGTATGAAAAAAATCGGGGACTCAGTGGTGCATTGTGGGAGCGCCATGTTTGTAGTCCTTGTTCACGATGCCAGGCGGTAAGAAGTACCTCACTCCCCGGCGAATTGGAGGCCTTCTAACCATCACCCACACCCAGTCAGAGGACTCCATCACCCGCCTGAAAGAGCAAGTTACACACCTGACCACCGACATCAAGCATGAAAGAGAAAGAGTGGACTTACAACTTACAGATGTTATGAACAATTTTCAAGACCACTTTGACCAACAGCAACTATCTGACTCAGTTGTAGTGAACAGCAAACATCTTCCAGCAACTATAACTCAGGAAACATGTAAACAAACCACCTTACAACTCATCCAAGACCATCTTCGTCTTAACATACCAAGTGATGACATAAAGGAGTGTAAAGTGATAGGATACCAACCTGGAAAAAAATCAGTAATACTAAAATTCAACTGTAGCTCTCAGAGAAATAATCTTCTAAAGACTGCTATTAACTTGAAAAGTGAGATGTATGTAAACGAATGCCTGACCAAACTGCGGCAAAATCTCCTTTACAGACTAAGAAAGTTACGAAATGGCAGGAAAATTCACCAGTGCTTTGCAAGAGATGGAAAAATTGCTGTTAAAAATGAGCCAACAGGGAGGAGATATACTATTTCTACTGAACATGAGCTAAAAAAGTTCCTCAGAGATTCTGGCCTCACTGACCTCGAATAATGCAGTCTGTACTCTCCGCGATTAGTGTTATTAAAACTAATTTCTTTATCAATTTAACCTCTACAAACCCTAGTTTTCACTACAATTGACAATCCGACAGCAGCAAATTGTCAAAGTTAACTTAGTGCCAAACTTTAAAGCCTTTTTATTGTACTGTATTGTGCAGTACTTACCCTATTACTGCCTTATTTTTTACAGTATTTACCTCATTACTGCCTTATTTTTTTTGCCATTTTTTACAATCTGACAGCAGTAAATTATCAAAGTTAACTTAGTGCTACACTTTAAAACTTTTTATTGTACTGTATAGGGCAGTACTTACCTTATTACTACCTTATTTTTACAGTATTACCTTATAACTGCCTTATTTTTATTTTGCCAATTTTATACACTTTTATCATTGTTACATTTTTATTAATTAACTATTATTTCAATTTAATATCCTTATTATCAATATTGCCCTATTCTTTAATTTCTATACTTCATTGCCCAATCTTATTTTATCCTTTTACCTTTATTAACCTTCTATTACCATATATCCAAGCTTATTATAGTCAGCAACAACTCTACCTCATAGTCTACATTTTTAGATCAACTAATCTTTCTCAATTATTTCAATTCTTTACTATATATATGAAATTCACCACATCATTGTGGTAAATTGTGTGACTTATTTTTATTACAACCTTGTATAGGTGACATATTTTATTTTTCTTATTAGAAGCAACTACCAAATAATTGCAATTATTTGCTTATATTTTTTAAATACATATTTACCATTAACCATTTTCAAACTTTAACTCTTTATAGTGCTACCTCATTTTATAATTATCTTAGTTAATATCTTGTTTTACTTATAACTGAATCATAAACAATATCTTGTCTACCTTACTTCACTCTAGCTTAATACATAGCCAACACCAAACACATTGGTGCTACCCTATTTTATAATATTTTCATTTGTAATATTATCTTTTGTAATATTATCTTTTATAGTATTATCTTAGTAGTTTTATATCTAAATTTTTAATTTTACTTTATTTCATTCTAGCTTAATAATTAACCAATACCAAACTCATTGGTGCTACCCTATTCTTAGTTATTTTATCTTATTAGTTTATACTTAAATTTTTATTTCATCTAGCTTAATACATAGTCAATACAAATTCAATTATGTTTATATGTTACTATACTCTATTTGACCAATGTGCATTAGTTGTATACTTGTCCAAACATCCCCCCACTACAGATATCAGTACTAGAATTCACCACACTATACATGATATAACAAAATTACTATTTAACCTAATTGATGAATGATCACGTCGACCCTGATCTAAACCTATTTAATCTAACACCCAATCAAAATTTACTGGAAAGTAACTGCCTCTACTACACAGCATCACAAGCCCACACGGTCCTAAACACTACTAATTTTACTAATTTTACTGCACAAAACCTTAAGACTCCCATAACAATCGGGGCCATTTACCGCTTGCCTCATACAAACATCCCAAATTTTAGTGATCAACTAAAAATCCTAATAACAAACAATCAAATGAACAAACACCACCTTATCTTAGCTGGAGACTTCAATATCAACCTTGGCCTACCAGATGACCAGCCAGTAACCGATTTCATCAACAATATGAACAACACACTTCTCATACCAACAATAACCAAACCAACCAGGCTTACCGAGACGAGTGCAACCATAATTGATCATATATGGACGAACATCCTAGCCCCCTTTAAATCGGGGATAATAACAGACAGCACTACAGACCACTACCCCACCTTTGGCTTTTTTTTATTAGTTTGGTGAGAACTGATGAATAGTGTTTAATAAAATCTTTATGTATGAAGCCCCGTCTATATTGCTTTTCGTATTGATGTTTCTTGTTAATGGATTTTAGTAAGCTGTTAGTTAGCCATGGGCGACCTAGCCGTTTATTCGTAATCTGTTTCATTTTTATAGGACAATATTTGTTGTATAGTCTAAGTAATTTGTTAAGAAAATTGTCTGTCCAATCATCGATACCCTTGGCGTTATGGAATTCTATAGCCCAGTCAACCGTCTCTAGCTCTGCTGTGAAGTTATTTATTGAGGCGTCATCATGGAGTCTAAATGAAACTTTGGTGTATTCTAGAGGTGGTTTACTAATGTTTGTTAAGAGGAAAGTGGGGTAGTGGTCTGTAGTGCTGTCTGTTATTATCCCTGATTTAACCCTTTTGGGGTTTTGGCCGAACTAGTATGGCTTACGCACCAGGGTTTGCGTCGTACTAGTACACCTAAATTCTAGCGCCCTCAAATCAAGTGGAAACAGGCTGGTAGGCCTAGATGTGAGAGAATGGGTCTGTGCGGTCAGTGTGCACAGTATAAAAAAAATCCTGCACCACACAGTGCATAATGAGGAAAAAAAAACTGACCGTGTTTTTTGTTTAAAACAGCGACTTTGCAGTCTATTTTCGTATAGTATTTATGCTTGTATACTCGTTTTCTTAGTCTCATTCGATAGAATGGATGATATATTACAGAAATAGAGATAATTTTGACTGGTTTCACGATGACAAGTACCTTGAAACTGAGCGCAAAGTAGCAAAAATGTTCGATTTTTGCTGATGTTCAAGAGTAAACAAATCATGCCATGCGTCCAATACACATCAACTGGGTAGTCTAATATTCTTGCACAAGTGCGCTGATATTATTATACCATTTTTACAATGATGCAGTTGTATACACAACAGTAAATCTTCTATTTTTTGTGAGAATAAAAATTCAAAATGGAAAGCAAAAGTAGTGTAAGAGGGGCCTGGAGACATGACTAATGAACAGATAAAATGTTATTTTAGTACCAGGAATGTCTGCCTTGTTTATTCTGGACCCTATTTTGAAATTAGCATCTTTTGAAATTTGTGTGAAATTGGCCAAATTGCAAATTTCTGACCACCTTATTGGGTAGTTGAAATCGGTAAATTGGCGGTTTCTTATACTCAGTTGATAGAACAAATGGAATTCTTGGGAAATAGCTATAATTTTAGTAGACTGAAACATTGGAATTGGCCGAAAATAGGGCTCAAAGTGGGCGAAATCGACGATGTGTAAATGTCATTGATACTGCTAACTTCGCGAGAGCATAATTCTGTTAGTTTTCCATCAAATTTCATAATTTTGGTGGCGTTATGATCGGAAAAAGATTATCGTTTCACAAGAAAAAAAAAAAAAAAATTCCAAAAAATTTGCGACCCTGAGAACGAGTTTCGGTGAGGGCCTTGCGACTCCCAAAGGGTTAAGGGGGGCTAGGATATTGGTCCATATATGGTCGATTATGGTTGCACTCATCTCAGTAAGCCTGGTTGGTTTTGTTATTGTATGACATTTAATTAAAGTGCCCCAGAGCGATAAAATACATATGCAGTACATTCATTAATTACCTTAAAACCTTTGTAGTCTTAATGTAGGGTGAGAGGTGAGTTTTATTTGGGAAGTATGGTAGCCAGCCAAGGCAGCTCTCTCCGCCCCACCCCACCAACACGTAATGCAAACAAACCAGGCAAACGCGTCTGGTTTTCGTCACTTTACATTGTGTACAAGTTGTCTCTATGTTGATACAGTAGAATAAATAAAGAGAAACACTCCCATTCTCATGTAACACTATTTTTAGAAGAAATGACGCTCTGATTGAAAGCATACAAAAGGAATAATTTTTTAGTTACCCCCAGTAATATTATAGTGTACACATTTTTCTCTGATGTTGAACTACAAGTCGCCCGGCTACCACAAGTCCTACAAGTCGCCTGGCTACCACATCTCATATTTATGTTAATTTATTCTACTGTGGGGTGTACAGTGGACTCCCACCTAACGAGCAAAATTCATTCCAGAAGCCTGCTCAAGTGCCATTACCGAACGAATTTACTTCCTTAAGAAATAATGTCACGTAGGTTAGTCTATTTCAGACCCCCAAAAATACACTTCCACAAGCACTTACAATATTACCTGGAGAGTTTACCTGGAGAGAATTCCAGGGGTCAATGCCCCGCGCCCAGTCTGTGACCATAATTGTACGATTTCCGGGGTGCTCGTTAGGAGGGGGTCCACTGTATTTACATATCATGTTTATATGTTACATAGCATGTTTATTATATAATTTTGAAAAAAATATCATGGATGGATTAATTAATGGAAATGTCTATATTAACATAATATACGACATTTAATGCGCCCAAGAGATTACATATTATTATTAATATGGCGTCAAGAGTAGAGAGACTCTTAGCGATTTTAATGTGTACCTGCACGCCAACACAGTGTGTAAGTATATTTAGGTACAGGTACACATAAGTACAGTGGACCCCCGGAAATCGAACGCCTCCCAACTCAACCTATTATGTTAGTTTATTATTGTAAGTGCTTTTGTAAGTGTATTTTTGGGGTCTGAAATGGACTAATCTATTTTACATTATTCTTTATGGGAATAATTTCGTTCGGTAACAGCACTTGAACAGCATTCTGGAACTAAGAATGTTCGATTTCCGGGGGTCCACTGTATAATTATCAGAGTACAGTGGACCTCCGACTTTCGAACAGTCTTCATTCCAGAATGCTGTTCAAGTGCTGTTACCAAACAAATTTATTCCCATAAGGAATGATGTAAATTAGATTAGTCCGTTTCAGACCCCCAAAAATACACTTATAAAAGAAATTACAATAATAAACTTATATAAAAGGGTGAGTTTGGAGTGTTCGAATAGCGAGGGTCCACTGTACATATAAAATATGCAATAACTTTAAAACACTTGAAATTTTGGAAAGTGTCCAGACATAATAGAGAGGTGTGCTCACACAGAGAATGTAAACAAACCAGGTGAGGTGCACCATATTAGAAAGACTGAGAGCCGTATAGCAAGTTTTGGTCATAATTTGAAATTGCCATATTAGTGGAACGCCGTAAGGCGGGACCCTACTGTACTTCTTCTTTCTTTTGACATTCATATACATAGTCAATTAATTCTCATGTTATTTATTATTACAGTACCAGTATAATTAATGTCTTGGTCTCATGAAAAATTTCTTCCAGCAAGCTGCATTGTCCAGAATTGGAAGACTAATTTTAGCACATCGCCCATGCCATGCCCTTTCTGTCGTCAAGAGGTTAGTCTGCCTCAGTTATCCTGTTTTTACTTTTATTTTCAGTTATTTAAATTATTTTAACTATGTTTAAGATCATTAATTTTAGACATTTAAGTATGTCTTAAATGAAACTGAAGTACAGTGGACCCTCGGTTTTCGTGTATATCTCCGTTTTTGCCGATTTCAGTTTTCTCACACTTTTTTCCTGAAAATATTGGCTCCGTTTTCGTCGATGGTACGGAACCTGTCCAGTGTCCAGCCCCAGTGGCCTGGTGGCTAAAGCTCTCGCTTCACGCACGGAGGGCCTGGGTTCAATTCCCGGTGGGGCGGAAACATTTCGAAGTGTTTCCTTACACACACATACAACAGGCCTAGTGTCTAATCGACATGTGCCTAGGACAAAATGGTAACTAACTAACATACAAAGCCCACAAGCCCGCCTCCCACGCACATTCTCAGGCAGTGTAGCATTGTTTCTGGTTGAGTGGACATTATCCTGCGAGTTCATACAAAACATTTCTTAACAATCCATTGTTTTTGGCCCTTGATTATTGTATGTGACTACTAAATAAGCCACCATGGGCCCAAAGAAAGCTCCTAGTGCCAGTCCTTTGGTAAAGAAAGTGAGGAACACCGTAGAACTGAAGAAAGAAATAATAGAAAAATATGATAGTGGTGTACGTATTGCCGAGCTCGGCAGGATATACAATAAGGCCCCATCAACCATCAGTTCTATTGTGGCGAAGAGAAAAGAAATCAAGGAAACTAATGTTGCGAAAGGGGTGAATACGATAACGAAACAGAGACCACAATCAATTGAAAATTTGGAGAAATTGTTGTTGGTGTGGATAAATGAAAAACAGCTAGTGAGTGATAGTGTTGTGCAATCCATCATATGTGAAAAATCAAAGCAGTTGCATGCCAATCTTGTCAAGAAAATGCCTGGAACCAGTGCTGATGTTGGTGAATTTAGGCCAGCAAAGGCTGGTTCGAAAAATTCAAGAAGCAAAGTGGCATACACAGTGTTGTAAGGCATGGTGAGGGTGCCGGTTCAGACAAACATGCGGCTGAAAAATTTGTGCGTGAATTCAAAGAAAATGTACAGGCTGAAAATTTCAAACCCAAACAAGTGTTTAATTGTGACGAAACAGGCCTGTTTTGGAAGAAAATGAGAAGGAGGACCTACATCACGCAGGAGGAAAAGGCACTGCTAGGACACAAGCCTATGAAAGACAGGTTAACTCTCTTGTTGTGTGGTAATGCTAGTAGGGATTTAAAATTGAAGCCTTTACTTGTTTATCACTCTGAAAATCCCAGTGTGTTGAAGAAAAACAGTGTTGTCAAGAGTAAATTGTGTGTGACGTGGAAGGCTAACAGTAAGGCATGGGTCACGAGGGAAATTTTCCTGGAATGGTTTAATCAAGTGTTTGGCCCGAGTGTGAAGAAACACCTCCTGGAAAAGAAATTGGGACTCAAGTGCCTCCTTGTAATGGACAATGCTCCTGCTCATCCTCCAGACTTGGAAGACCAATTGTCTAAGGAATTCAGTTTTGTAACAGTGAAGTTCTTGCCTCCTAACACCACTCCTCTCATCCAGCCCATGGACCAGCAGGTCATTTCTAACTTCAAAAAACTGTGCACCAAAGCAATGTTTTAACCCTTTCAGGGTCCAAGGGGGTCTCCGAATCTCGTTCTCAGGGTCCATGAATTTAAAAAAAAAAAAAATTATTTTTTCTTATGAAATGATAGAGTTTTTTTTTCTAAATCTAATAGGCTAAAAAATACATTTTTGCGATCAATACTCACCGAGATATAGAGATTTGAATTTGACGAAAATGGAACCGGTGTCGGCAACATCGCCGACTGCCGGTCACCGGTAATATTTTTTTCTTTCTTGGACTTGTTTTCTGATAAAATTTTTTTTTTTTTTGTTGCAAATAACTTTATGGCCTGTGAGACCAATATAAGTGCTGTTTTCAAATATTCACTCACTATTTATTACACAATATTCACATGAAGTTTCTTTCACTAATTTGTTTACACAATGTATTTACAAATTTTTACAATAACAAATATTAGTTATTTATATTGTTCAATCATATATATACATACATAGAGTCACTGGACATGTTTCTAGAAGTTCTGCAGCCTGTGGAAGTGTCTGAAACATGGTTCCATGCACAGTGGTGTTTCACATTCCACACACATAAACGAGTGTCTTTGCGTTGTTGTGGGCGTTTTTGTATGTGCACAGACAAAACACCTCTTCTGAGCCTTTTCTTGCAAGCAGTAGCAGGCAGTTTTGTTAGGAAGTGTTCACCACCAAGCCTCAGACGGGAGGGTAGGTGTTGATGACTTGGTGTTGGACGTGTTTCTATTGCAGGTGTTGCTCCTTGGTACTTGAATATTATTTGTCTGATGACAGACAAACAAAATTCGCCATATGGTGGTTTGTTTGTGGTCTTCAACTTATAGATATTATAAGCATTGAGCATGGTAATGTCCAGAATGTGAAAAAAGAGTTTTATGTACCACTTGTAACTCTTGCGAACACAATCAGCAAACCCAATCTGCATGTCACATTTGTCCACTAATCGCATATTGAGAGTGTAGTCAATCACAGCTGCAGGTTTTAGAATGGGTTCATCGGTCTCTCTACTCACCCTGCCAGTGTCTGTCATTTCGTTAGGGTGAATAGATGACAACAGTGTGACATCTCGTTTGTCATGCCACCGAAATGCCATGATGTCATTGGTAGCAAACACTTGCACCTGACCTCTACGAGTGCCAGCATTGAACCTTGGCATATGCTTACGATTTGCACGCACTGTACCGCACACATCTGTCAAGTTCACTCGCAAAAATCACTGAGGGAGGGGCTTGTGTACCAGTTATCAGTATATAATATATGCCCCTTGCCAAGATATGGTTCCATCATTGTTCTAACCACATCACCAGAGATACCCAATAACCTCCTGGTATCTTGCAATGTATAACTTCTGGTGTACACAATAATATCCAATACAATACCACTGGAGCAATCACAAAGCACAAACAACTTTATACCAAAGCGTTTCCTCTTGCTTGGTATATACTGCTTGAACGACAGTCTACCTTTGAACAGAATCAGTGACTCGTCAATAACAAGCTTCCTGAAGGGATAAAAATGCATATTGAATTTCTCTTTCAGATACAGAAACACATTTCTAATCTTATATAACCTATCGTTTCTGTCAGGGTGGTTTTGTCTGAAAAGTGTAGCATCCTCAGCAGTAGCACAAATCGATTCACTGATATTATATCACTGAAACCTGGTGTTGCAATCAGGCGGTCTGTCGACCAGTATGATTTGACACTGTGCTTATAAACATGAGGCATAAGCATTATTGTGGCAAAGAACAAGTACATCTCAGCCACAGTTGCCTCTTTCCACCTGTTGAGGCGTGATGTTGGTGAAAGTATTGTGTTTGCCATGGTGTACTCGTAGTATCTGTTGCTTTCCCTGACAATAATATCCATCAGAGGTTCATCAAAGAATAATTCAAAGCATTCCAGTTCACTGGCATTGTTCCCAAGTGGACAAGATGGGCGTATTCCACATTGACTTTCATCAAACTGATGGGGACTGGGAATAAAATTGTCAGCTTCTTGCCAATCCCAGGTGCGGTCTGCTGGTGGGTACTGGATATTTACAAGTGGTTGTGGGGGTTGTGGAAGTGGAGGTTGTGGTTGTGGGGGTTGGTGGGTGGGTGAGGGTTGCCTTTGTTGTAGCTGAGCTGACTCAGCGGCGTCGGTGCCAACATGGTCCACTGCTGGTGCCTCGCGCCTGGCACCACCACCACTACCACTAACAGATGCTTGTGCATTTCTCATTCCAATTGCAACACTATCATTGTCATTTTCACTATCACTTCCTGTTGTACCCCCACGGGATGTCCTCCGAGATGTACTCCTTCCCCTTGGAACAGCATATGGCACGCTACCAGAGCGCATATACCATCGTATATACTGACGCTTCACTGGAGAATATTCCACACCACTCTCGCTACTGGAACTGTTTTGAAGAGCTTGGAGTTCATATTCACTATCACTATCATCACCATTGCTCACATGAGTCTGGGATATGAGTAAATAACAGTTTCCTCTTTCGTTCTGGTACAATTGAGCGTGAACAAGATGCCACAGCACCGGAGGTGGAGGGCTGAGGGTCGTCTGGGTTTTCCTCAATATTACCGGTATTATGGTCATTAGTTTCGGTCACAACTGCCTCAAAACCTTGAAACTCATCACCACTGACACTCCCATCGGTGTTAGAACTGTCACTGGGGAACAAAAGAGTCCCAATTCGCCGAGGAGTGAGGAGTTTCTTACCGCCAGGCATGGTGAAAAATGTGTACTAACATGGCGTTCCCACAATGCACCACTGGCTCCCCGATTTTTTTCCTACTGCGCACACTGACCACGCAGACCCATTCTCTCACCACTAGGCCTACCAGCCATTTCGCGCTTAATTTGAAGGCGCTAGAATTTATGCGTACTAGTACGTCAATAACCCCAGCGCGTAAGCCGTACTAGTACGTCAATAACCCTGAAAGGGTTAAAGGTGCTTTGATGTGACCAATGACACTGCATTGACCCTAAAAGAGTTCTGGAAGGATCACTTCGATATCTTCCATTGCATAGGCCTTATAGATAAAGCTTGGCAGGGAGTGACTTCCAGGACGATGAACTCTGCTTGGAGAAAGTTGTGTCCAGATTGTGTCCAAGAGAGGGATTTTGAAGGGTTTGGGGCTGACCGTGAGGAGCCTATAGAAGTTGTGAAAAGTATTGTGGCATTGGGGATTTGCATGGGGTTGGATGTGAGTGGCAAGGATGTGGAAGAGTTGGTGGAGGACCACAATGAAGATCTAATCACTGAAGAGCTGCAAGAGCTTGAGGTGCAACACCATCAAACAACAACTCAGGAAATTGCTTCAATGAAGGAGGAAGAGAGATGTAAGGTGTCTTCTTCAAAGATTAAGGAGATTTGTGCAATGTGGATTACGATGCATTCATTTGTGGAGGAACATCACCCTGACAAAGATGTTGGAATTCGTCTCGGCAACATTTACAATGACAATCTCTTGTTCCATTTTAGGGCCATTTTAACCCTTAAACGGTCCACACGTATATTTACGTTAGCTCGCCCAGTGCCCCGAATCTTTTGGGAAAAAAAAAATTATATAGAAATAAAGAGCACATTTTTTAAGTGTTATAGGATAAAAAAAAAAAAATTTGGGTCAGTAGTTACCGAGATATGAGGTGGAGAAGTTGGCACTGGATGCTCACCTGACAGCAACAGGAGTCCTGTTGCTTGCAAAATCGTTGCCGATATACCTTTTTTTCACTTTTTTTTATTATTTTATATAATTTTTATGTTCTCATAATCACAATTTATAGTAGTTGTGATTTCATAGCCAATCTTGTGTTCTGACACTAATATTAGGTACTGAAATTGTACTCAAATAATAATAATAATGATAGTGCATAAAAATAATAATAATAATGATGATAGTGAATAATAATGATAATAATAATAAATATAATAATAATAATAGTGAATAATAATAATAATAATAATAATAATAATAAAAGTTCCCTTGAAGCATTGCTGCCTTATCTCATCTGATCTCCACTAATGATGACTGGTGACTGGTGACTGGTGACATTTCCAGTAATTACAGTGATGACAGTTGACGAGTTTACATTGCTTCCCTTTATTTGTTACGCAAACCTGTCTGTATCTGTCTCTCTGTGTTTCTGTCTGCCTGTGTGTTGTCTCCATTCTGTCTGCTTGTCTCAGAGAGTAGCTTATGAACCAACTGGTATTATGCAGATCACAAGCACAGTATAACACTTTGTCTTGATTTTTTTAGTTATCCTAGGTAATTTACACTCTGTATAATTGTACAGTGGTACCCCGACTTACGATGGTCCCCAAACTCACCCTTTTATGTAAGTTTATTTTTTTAAATGCTTTTGTAAGTGTAATTTTGGTGGTCTAAAAGGACTAGTCTATTTTACATCATTTCTTATGGAGATAAATTCGTTTGGTAATGGCACTTGAACAGCATTCTGGAATGAAAAAATATCGTAAGTCGGGGTACCACTGTATTTACGTATGTGTTCCTGTGAGATAGAGACAGATAGAGACAGAGACAGAAAGATACAGACAGACAGCAGAGATAGACAGCCAATCAGGTACCCAGCTGACCAGCCAGCTGCTGGCCAGCCGGGTGGCCAACCAGCTGCTTGCCAGCCAGGTGGCCAGGCAGGCAGGCAGCCAGTTGGCCTGCCAGCCTGTCTGTCTGTGTGTCTGTTTTTCTGTCTGTCTGTGTGTCTGTCTTTCTGTCTGTCTGTGTGTCTGTCTTTCTGTCTGCTTGTCTCAGAGAGTAGCTCATAAACCAACTGGTATGATATAGATCACAAGTGCATTATATCACTTTGTCTTGATTTTTTTAGTTATCCTAGGTAATTTACACTATGTATAATTGTATTTACGTATGTGTTCCTGTGAGATAGAGACAGAGACAGATAGATACAGACAGACAGACAGAGATAGACAGCCAATCAGGTACCCAGCTGACCAGCCAGCTGCTGGCAAGCCAGGTGGCCAACCAGCTGCTTGCCAGCCAGGTGGCCAGGCAGGCAGGCAGCCAGTTGGCCTGCTGACATCACTTTCCACTTCAAAGGGAGTGTTAATATGACATGACATCAGTGAATCCTTGGTGTTTGCCGCAGTGTTTGCTCTAGCTGGCGCTCAATTTACCTGGTGCTCCCACAAAGTACTAAGTGGTCCCAGATTTTTTTAATATGGCGCACACCGAGTGTTAAGACCCATTCTATGCTCACCAGGCATCTCAGGCCAATCATGCCAAATTTGGAGGCAGGAAAAATAAAACGTAAAAATACGTTTGGGGCAGTAGCAGTACTAACGTAAATATACGTGTGGACCGTTTAAGGGTTAAAGAGACGCCAGCAACTGAGCTCTCTGGACAGATATTTAGTGCCACAGGTGTGCAGTGACTCTCAAGCTTGTCCTAGTGGCAGTAAAAGACAAAGAAGGGAAGTGACCCCAGATGAGGACTTGGTACCTAGAGTCCTTATGGAGGGGGATTCCCCTTCCAAAGAATAGCCTCTCTTCCCTCTGCCCTCCTCCCTGTCTTCCATCCAGCAACATCAGTCTTCAATAAAGGTAAGTGTCAAGTTGAATGTTCATTCTTTTGTGCATGTAAATCTATCTTTAAGGGCCCCAAAAAATTTATTTTTAATACTTCTGGGTGTCTGAACGGATTAATTGAATTTACATTATTTCTTATGGGGAAAATGGTTTCAGTTTTTGCCGATTTCAGTTTTAGCCAATCCCTCTGGAATGGATTAAACACGAAAACCGAGGGTCCACTGTATTGTATGGTACGTAGTCATTGTATGAGAGCTTGAGTTATTGTAATTTTTTTGTCATTTAGTCTTGACTCTCACACTTATAGAGAAAATTATTCCTACAATTTCAGGTTACTCTACTATTGCCATGTTTTCTGAAGGTGAAACA